>CM033475.1:22001101-22043400 GCA_019447015.1 Hymenochirus boettgeri | reverse complement strand
ACTTGGCTCACTACTCACTACTACTCGTCTGTATGGTGCCATTGCTCACTCATCGTACTGGTATGGTACCAATTGCTCACTACTCTCTTACACTGTATGTTAGAGTGCCAATTTGTTTCCCTGCTTTCCTATTTTTATGGGTGTCATTGCTCACTGATCTTACTGTATGGTGCCATTACTCACTATTCTTACTGTATGGTACCATTGCTCACATACTCTTACCTGTGCGGTGCCATTGCTCACTACTCTTACTGTATGGTGCCATTGCTCACTACTCTTACTGTACTGGTACCATGTTGCTCACTACTCTTACATGTACTGTTGCCATTGCTGCACTACTCTTACTGTATGGTGCCATTGCTCACTACTCTTACTGTATGGTGCCATTGCTCACTACTCTTACTGTATGGTGCCATTGTCTCACTTACTCTTACTGATGGTACCATGCTCACTACCTTACTGATGGTCCATTGGTGCACTGCTCTTTGTATGGTGTCTTGCTCACTTGATCTTACTGTACAAGTGTTACTACTACTCACTGCTTGTCGGAATTTTTGCTCTCCTGGTCAGCCAAAATGACCAGATAAGAAATCTGACAACACCCCTACATACATCTTACTGTATGAGCCATTACCCAAGTGTTCTTTTCCTGTATGTTCTCCATTGCTCACTGCCCTTACTTTATGGTGCCATTGCTCATTGCCTTTACTTTATGGTGCCATTGCCTCACTTGCCCATTTACTGTATGGTGCCATTTCCTCACTGCTCTTATGTATTTTAGGTGCAAGTGCTCTTTACTGTATGGTGCCAATACTTACTGCTCTTACTGTATGGTGCCATTACTTAATGCTCTTACTGTATGGTGCCTTTGCTCACTCTCCTGCTGCTCTTACTGTATGGGTGGCCATACTAATGCTCTTACTTTGGTGCCATTTACTTATGTCTCTTACTGTATGTGCCAAATTACTTACTGCTCTTTAACTGTATGGTGCCAAATACTACGCTCTTTAACTGTTGTGTCCATTACTTATCCTCTTACTGTATGGTGCCATTAGCTTAATGCTCTTACTGTATGGTGCTCGTTACTTAATGCTCTTACTGTATTGCCATTACTTAAATGCTCTTACTGTATGGCCATTACTTAATTCTCTTACTGTATGGTTGCCAATCACTTAATGCTCTTGTTATCTGTACTGGGCCATTATTACTCTAATGCCTTACTGATCTCTGCCAATACTTAATGTCTTACAGTATGGTGCCAATACTTAATGCTCTATCTGTATGGTGTGCCATGGCTTACTGCCTTACTGTAATGTGCATTACGTAATGCTCTTACTGTATGGTGCCAATACTTACTGCTCTTACTGTATGGTGCCTTTGCTCACTGCTCTTACTGTATGTGTGCCTTTGCTCACTACTCTTACTGTATGGTGCCATTACTTACTGCTCTTACTGTATGGTGCCATTACTTACTGCTCTTACTGTATGGTGCCATTACTTAATGCTCTTACTGTATGGGTGCCATTACTTACTGCTCTTACTGTATGGATGCCATTATCTTTACTGCCTCTTAGTGTATTGTGCCATTACTTAATGCTCTTACTGTATGGTGCCAATACTTACTCTCTTACTATGCTCTTACTGTATGGGGCCAAGACTTACTGCTCTTACTGTATGGTGGCCATTACTTAATGCTCTTACTGTATGGTGCTCATTACTTAACTGCATAGCTCACTACTGTAATGGTGGCCATTACTTACGCTCTTACTGTATGGGTGCATTTAAACTTACTGCTCTTACTGTATGGTGCCATTACTTACTTACTGCTCTACTGTATGTGCCATTACTTACTGCTCTTACTGTATGGTGGCATTACT
Source organism: Hymenochirus boettgeri (assembly GCA_019447015.1). Classification (NCBI taxonomy): domain Eukaryota; kingdom Metazoa; phylum Chordata; class Amphibia; order Anura; family Pipidae; genus Hymenochirus; species Hymenochirus boettgeri. Next base: position 22,041,523 of record CM033475.1, on the reverse strand, counting down.
TACTTCTTACTTACTGCTCTTACTGTATGGGCCATTACTTAATGCTTCTTACTGTATGGTGCCAATTCCACTTACTTACTGCTCTTACTGTATGGTGCCATTTCTTCAGGTCTTACTGTATGTGCCATTCTCTTATGCTCTTACTGTTTGGTGCCAATACTTATGCTCTTACTGTATGGTGCCATTACTAATGCTCTTCTGTTGGTGCCATTACTTAATGCTCTTACTGTATGGTGCCATTACTTACTGCCTTACTGTATGGTGCCATTGCAACTGTATGCTCCTTACTTATTGTGGGCCATTACTTTACTCTGCTCTTACTGGTATGGTGCCATACTTACTGCTCTTACTGTATGGGGCCATTACTAATGCCTCTTACTGATGGTGCCATTACTTAATTCTCTTACTGTATGGTGCCATTCTAATACTCTACTCTATACTGTATGGTGCCATTACTTACTACTGCTCTATGTATGGTGTGCATTATTACTACTCTCTTACTGTATGGTGCCATACTTACTGCTCTTACTGTATGGTCATATTACTCTCTTACTGTATGGGCCATTACTCACTCTCTTACTGTATGGTGCCATCTACTGCTCTTACTGTATGGTGCCATTACCTAACTGCTCTTACTGTATGGTGCCATGCTACTTACTACTGCTCTTACTGTAATGGTCCATTACTACTTACTGCCTCTTTACTGTATGGTGCCATACTACTCTCTTACTGTATGGTCCAATGACTTAATGGCTCTTACGTATGGTGCCATTACTTACTTCTACGCCTTCCGTTGGTGCCATTACTTACTGTCTTACTGTTGTGCCATTACTTACTGCTCTTATACTGTATGGTGCCCATTGACTTACTGCTCTTACTGTATGTGCCATCGTCATTCTCTTACTGTATGGTGCTCATACTTACTGCTCTTACTGTATGGTGCCATTACTTACTGCTCTTACTGTATGGTGCCATATACTTATGCTCTTACTGAAATGGTGCCATTACTTAATCTCTTACTGTATGGTGCCATTACTTCTACTGCTCTTACTGTATGGTGCCATACTTAATGCTCTTACTGTATGGTGTCCATTCTACTTATGCTCTTACGTATGGTGCCATTACTCTACTACTCTTACTGTAATGGTGCCATTTACTTCTGTACTGCTTTCGGTATGGTGCCATTACTTAAGCTCTTACTGTATGGTGCCATTACTAACTCTCTTACTGTATGGTATGCCATTCTAGGCTCTTACTGTATGGTGCCATACTTCTCACGCTCTTATGTATGGTGGCCACTATCTTACTAACTGCTTCTTACTGTATGGTGCCATTACTTAATCTCTTACTGTATGGTGCCAATTACTTACTGATGCGCTTAGCTGTATGGTGGCCATTAACTTACCGGCTCTTCTACGGGTGCCATTACTATGTTGTGTCCAATACTTAGCTTCTAGCTGGCCTTACTGCTTCTGTATGGTGCCATTACTTAACGGCTCTTACTGGGGTAAGGGTGCCATTACTGGGTACTTACGCTCTTTACTGTAATGGTGCCATTACTTATTATTGCGCCCTACTGTATGTGGCGGCATTAATCTTACGCTCTTACTGTATGGTGCTCATGCTTACCACCTTACCTGCTCTTACTGTTGGTGCCATTACTTAACTGGCTCTTACTGTATGGTGCCATCCTACTCTACTCTCTACGTTATTGCATCAGCTAGGTTGTCCATTAAGCTCTCGCTTATTTATGTGCATCTTACTGTCTTACTGGTGTGCCCTATTAATGCTTACTGCTCTTACTGTATGGTGCGCATATACTTACGCTCTTCTGTATGGTGGCCCAATATGCTTAATGCTCTTACTGTATGGTGGTCCAATACTTACTGCTCTTAATCTGTATGGTGCTTGGCTTACTCTTACCTATGGTCCCTTAATTATGATGCCATCTTACTCCTATGCCTTATGTCCATGTCCAATATAAATCCTACTGCTCTTCACTGCTAATGGTGCCCATTACTTACTGGTTCTCTTAACCTGTATGGTGCCATTACTTTCAATGCTTCTTACTGTTCGGGTGCCATTCACTTATGCTCCATCTTACTGATGGTGCACATACTAATGCTCTTATACTGTATGGTGCGCATTCTTTACTACATGCTCTTTACTGTATGGTGCCATTACGTACTATGCTCTTACCTGTCTGGTGCCATTCTACTTTATTACTATGGCTTCTTACTGTAGGTGCCAAACTACTATCTGCTCGTTACTGTTATGGTGGCCCTTACTTACTGGCTCTTACTGTATGGTGCGCGATTCTTATCTTTGCAGGGTTCCTTACTGTAAGTCTTTGCCTGATTGAAAAAAATTAGGCTAGCTGGCTCTTCTGTATGGTGCCATTACTTTTATGCTCTTACTGTATGGTGCATTACTACTCTGCATCTACTTATGTAATGGTGCCATTACTTTACTGCTCTCTTTTTATACTGCGCTGCTTCTCTTTGTGCTCTCCCCTTACTGTGCTCTCTCCTTACTGTGCTCTCCCCTTACTGTGCTCTCTCCTTACTGTGCTCTCTCCTTACTGTGCTCTCCCCTTACTGTGCTCTCTCCTTACTGTGCTCTCCCCTTGCTGTGCTCTCCCCTTGCTGTGCTCTCTCCTTGCTGTGCTCTCCCCTTACTGTGCTCTCTCCTTACTGTGCTCTCCCCTTACTGTGCTCTCTCCTTGCTGTGCTCTCTCCTTGCTGTGCTCCCTCCTTGGTGTGCTCCCTCCTTGGTGTGCTCTCTCCTTGGTGTGCTCTCTCCTTGGTGTGCTCTTCTGGCTCTCCCCTTACTGTTGTCTCTCTCCTTACTGTGCTCTCCCCTTACTGTGCTCCTCTCCCTACTGTGTGCTCTCTCCTTACTGTCTCTCCCTCTACTGTGGTGCTCTCTCCTTACTGTGCTCTCCCCTTGTGCTCCTCTCCTTACTGTTCTCTCCCTTGTCTGGGCTCTCCCTTACTGTGCTCTCTCCTTAGCTGTGCTCTCTCCTTGCTGTGCTCTCCCCTTGGCTCTCGTGTCTCTCTCCTTGCTTGCTCTCTCCTTGCTGTTGCTCTCCCCTTGCTGTGCTCTCTCCCTTACGTGCTCTCCCCTTACTGTGCTTCTCCCCTTACTGTGCTCTCCCCTTACTGTGCTCTCCCTTACTGTGCTCTCCCCTTACTGGCTCTCCCCTTACTGGCTCTCCCCTTGGTTGTCTCTCCTCTCTTATTGTGCTCTCTGCTCCTTACTGTGCTCTCCCCTTACTGTGCTCTCTCCTTACTGTGCTCTCTCCTTCTCCCCTTGCTGTGCTCTCCCCTTGTTGCTGTGCTCTCTCCTTGCTGTGCTCTCTCCTTGCTGTGCACTCTCCTTGGTGTGCTCTCTCCTTGCTGTGCTCTCCCCTTGCTGTTGCTCTCTCCTTGCTGTGCTCTCTCCTTGCTGTGCACTCTCCTTGGTGTGCTCTCTCCTTACTGTGCTCTCTCCTTACTGTGCTCTCCCCTTGCTGTGCTCTCCCCTTGCTGTGCCTCCTCCTTGCTGTGCTCCTCCCTACTGTGCTCCTTCCTTACTGTGCTTTCCCCTTACTGTGCTCCTCCTTGCTTTGCTCTCTCCTTGCTGTGCACTCTCCTTGGTGTGCTCTCTCCTTGTGTGCTCTCTCCTTGGTGTGCTCTTCCTGCTGTGCTCTCTCCTTGCTGTGCTCCCTCCTTGTGTGCTCTCTCCTTGGGTGCTCTCCTCCTTGGTGTGCTCTCTCCTTGGTGGTCTCTCTCCTTGCTGTGCTCTCTCCTTGCTGTGCTCTCTCCTTGCTGTGCTCTCTCCTTGTGTTTTGCTGTGCTCCTCCTTGTTGGTGCTCCTCCTTGGTGTGCTCTCCTCCTTGGTGTGCTTTCTCCTTGGTGTGCTCTCCCTTGGCGTGCTCTCTCCTTGGCGTGCTCTCTCCTTGGCGTGCTCTCTCCTTGCTGTGCTCTCTCCTTGCTGTGCTCTCTCCTTGTTGTGCTCTCTCCTTGCTGTGCTCCCTCCTTGGTGTGCTCCCTCTTTGGTGTGCTCTCTCCTTGGTGTGCTCTCTCCTTGGTGTGCTCTCTCCTTGGTGTGCTCTCTCCTTGCTGTGCTCCCTCCTTTGTGTGCTCCCTCCTTGGTGTGCTCCTCCTTGGTGTGCTCTCTCCTTGGTGTCTCTTCTCCTTGGTTGTGCTTTCTCCTTGGTGTGCTCCTCCTTGGTGTGCTCTCTCCTGATGTGTGCTCTCTCCTTGGTGCTCTCTCCTTGGTGTGCTCTCTCTTGTTGTGCTCTCTCCTTGTTGTGCTCTCTCCTTGTTGCTCTCTCCTTGTTGTGCTCTCTCCTTGGTGTGCTCTCTCCTTGCTTGTGCTCTCTCCTTGCGGTGCTCTCTCCTTGCTGTGCTCTCCTTGCTGTGCTCTCCTCCTGGTGTGCTCTCTCCTTGGTGTGCTCTCTCTGGTGTGCTTTCACCTTGGTGTGCTCTCTCCTTGCGTGCTCTCTCCTTGGCGTTCTCTCTCCTTGGCGTGCTCTCTCCTTGCTGTGCCTCTCCTTGCTGTGCTCTCTCCTTGCTGTGCTCCCTCCTGGTGTGCTCCCTCCTTGGTGTGCTCTCTCCTTGGTGTGCTCTCTCCTTGTGTGCTCTCTCCTTGGTGTGCTCTCTCTCCTTGCTGTGCTCTCTCTTGCTGTGCTCCCTCCTTGGTGTGCTCCTCCTTGGTGTGCTCTCCTCCTTGTGTGTGCCTCTCCGTGTGTGCTCTCTCCTTGGTGTCTTTCTCCTTGTGTGCTCTCTCCTTGTGGTGTGCTCTCTCCTTGGTGTGCTCTCTCCTTGGTGTGCTCTCTCCTTGTTGTGCTCTCTCCTTGTGTGCTCTCTCCTTGTGTGCTCTCTCCTTGTGTGTCTCCTCTCTGTTGTGCTCCTCCTTGCTGTGCTCTCTCTTGCTGTGCTCTCTCCTTGCTGTGGCTCTCTCCTTGCTGTGCTCCCTCTGGCTCCTCTGGTGCTCTCTCCTTGGTGTGCTCTCTCTTGGTGTGCTTTCACCTTGGTGTGCTCCTCCTTGGCGTGCTCTCTCCTTGGCGTGCTCTCTCCTTGCGTGCCTCCCTTGCGTGCTCTCTCCCTCTGTGCTCTCTCCTTGCTGTGCTCTCTCCTTGCTGTGCTCCTCTTCCTTGCTGTGCTCCTCCTTTGGGTGTGCTCCCTCCTTGGTGTGTCTCTCCTTGGTGTGCTCTCTCTGGTGTGCTCTCTCCTTGTGTGGCCTCTCCTTGGTGTGCTCTCTCCTTGCTTGCTCCCTCCTTGGTGTGCTCCCTCCTTGGTGTGCTCTCTCCTTGGTGTGCTCTCTCCTTGTGTGCTCTCTCCTTGTGTGCTCTCTCCTTGGTGTGCTTTCTCCTTGGGGTGCTCTCTCCTTGGTGTGGCTCTCTCCTTGGTGTGCTCTCTCCTTGGTGTGCTCTCTCCTTGTTGTGCTCTCTCCTTGTTGTGCTCCTCCTGTGTGCTCTCTCCTTTGTGCTCTCTCCTTGGTGTGCTCTCTCCTTGGTGTGCTCTCTCCTTGTGTGCTCTCTCCTGTTGTGCTCTCTCCTTGGTGTGCTCTCTCCTTGGTGTGCTCTCTCCTTGGTGTGCTCTCTCCTTGCTGTGCTCTCACCTTGGTGTGCTCTCTCCTTGCTGTGCTCTCACCTTGGTGTGCTCTCTTCTTGCTGTGCTCTCACCTTGGTGTGTCTCTCTCCTTGCTGTGCTCTCCCCTGGTGTGCTCTCTCCTTGCTGTGCTCTCCCCTTGCTGTGCTCTCCCCTTGCTGTGCTCTCTCCTTGCTGTGCTCTCTCCTTGCTGTGTTCTCCCCTTGCTGTGCTCTCCCCTTACTGTGCTCTCCCCTTACTGTGCTCTCCCCTTACTGTGCTCTCTCCTTACTGTGCTCTCCCCTTACTGTGCTCTCCCCTTACTGTGCTCTCCCCTTACTGTGCTCTCCCCTTACTGTGCTCTCCCCTTGGTGTGCTCTCTCCTTATTGTGCTCTCTCCTTACTGTGCTCTCCCCTTACTGTGCTCTCTCCTTACTGTGCTCTCCCCTTCTGTGCTCTCCCCTTGTTGCTGTGCTCTTCGCTCCTTGCTGTTCTCCCCTTGCTGTGCACTCTCCTTGGTGTGCTCCTCTCCTTGCTGTGCTCCTCCCCTTGCGTGGCCCCCCCCCCCCCCCCCCCCCCCCCACAACCAAACCCAAAAAAAAAAAAAACAAAAAAAAAAAAACCCCCCCCCCCCCCCCCCCCCCCCCCCCCCCCCCCCCCCCCCCCCCCCCCCCCCCCCCCCCCCCCCCCCCCCCCCCCCCCCCCCCCCCCCCCCCCCCCCCCCCCCCCCCCCCCCCCCCCCCCCCCCCCCCCCCCCCCCCCCCCCCTCTCTCCTTGCGTTGCGTCTCTCATTGCTGTGCACCTCCTTGGTGTGCCTCTCTTCCTACTTTGCTCTCTCCTTACGGTGCTCTCCCTTGCTGTGGCCTCCCCTTGCTGTGCTCTCTCTCCTTGCGGTGGCTCTCCCCTTACTGTGCTCTCTCCTTACTGTGCTTTTCCCCTTACTGTGCGGTGCTTTCTCCTTGCTGTGGCTCTCTCCTTGCTGTGCCTCTCCTTGGTGTGTCCTCTCTCCTTGGTGTGCTCTTCTCCTTGGTGTGCTCTTTCCTTGCTGCTCTCTCCCTTGCTGTGCTTCCCGCCTTGGTGGAAACGTTTGAAACTGCCAGGGGTAGGGGGTGTAATTAGAGTAGAAGTTGGGATCAGGGTGGGGGCTAGTAACACAACGGAGGGAGGAGAAGGGGGGGAGCATAGAGGATAAGGGAGCATGTACGTCCAAGTATGGAAGTAAATCAATTGATAATCTAAAATGTATGTTTACAAAGCAAGAAGTCTGGCTGGAAAAAACCGGCGAACTTGAAATAAATCTTTAAAGAAAGGTATGATGTGATCGGTATAGCAGAATCATGGCTTAATGATTCACACCTCAATAGGTATAAAGTTCTTAAATTCCTATATGAACATTTTCTTTCACAGATGGTAGAAGTTCCTACTAGACAGAATGCGTTGTTGGATCTAGTGTATCTAATAACCCTGAGCTCATTTTGGAGATGAGGGTAATGGGAGCTTAGGGAACAGTGACCATGATATAGTGTCATTTAATATAGGTTGCAAAAAACTAAAGTGCACTTGGGTTAACAAAAACTTTTAACTTTAGGAAAGTAATTTTATGCTGTTAAAAGAATCACTCCTGCTCATAGACGTGTGGGGAATTGTTTATAGGTAAAGATACTGCAGATGTGGACCACTTTTAAAGGGATATAAACTATTACGTCTCTAAATCATACCTTTAGGTAACAAGTGTAAAAAAATGAGGTCACTCCTGCATGGCTTAATGTCAGGTAAAGGGGGAAATGGAAAAAAAAAGAAAAAGGCTTTTAAAATTTTGAAAACAGAGGGAACAGAACAGGCTTACAGGGAGTACAAAAGTGTAATAAAGAGTGCAAGAAGCAATTAAACTAGCTAAAATGAAAATGAAATACAGATTGCCGAACAAAGCAGTCCAACCCCAAAATGTTTTTTAAGATATATAAATGGTAAAAAGATGAGGACTGAGAATGTGGGACCATTAAATAATGGGGCTGAGTGGTGTTGTAGAGGATGCCGAAAAGGCTAATCTGCTAAACCGTTTTTTTTTACATTGGTTTTTACTGTTAAGAATCCTAGTCTTACAGCAGGGATTGTAATAATATGCAGGGAAGAAATGAGTATTCACATTGGCTAACAGAGGATATGGTACGGAAACAATTAGACAAGGTTAATATCAATAAAGCGCCAGGACCAGATGGATTGCATCCTCGGATTTTAAAAGAGCTTAGTTCAGTTCTATCTAGACCACTGTTTCTCATCTTTTCAGATTCGCTTTTGTCTGGGGATGTGCGCTAAATTGGAAAAAAGCCAAGGTAATACCATATTCAAAAAAGGTAGTCGGTTCACAGCTGGAAACTTAGACCGTAAGCCTAACATCAGTGGTAGGGAAGGTGATGGAAACTTTGTTAAGGATATATTCTTGACTTGTCTCCAGAGATATCTTATTAGTAGTAGTCAGCATGGATTTATGAGAAAAACTATGCCAGACAAATTGAATTGGTTTATGAAGAAGCAGAGTAAGAAGTTACATTCAGGCACAGCAGTGGATGTGGTATATTTGGATTTTGCAAAAGCTTTTGATATGTGCCACATAGGCGACTAATGTATAAAATGAGGACGTTTCTGTTTGAAGCACCAGCAGGAAAAAATATCTATAAAACAGGAAATCCCTGGACACTAACCTGGCAGATGAAACCTGTATATGCTGGCAATCCTCAACAAAAATATAGGCAGGTAGGAATAATCAATCTACCTCCGACCCAGGTTTTCCCCGTTTTGATTAACATTTTACAGTGTAGTTATCCTTTAATAGATATACTGTATCTACAAACTTTTTTTAAATTCCTTACATAAAAAATATATAGTTTGATTGGTTTTTCACTCACTCACTAGATTGTAAGCTCTACGGGGCAGGGACCTCCGTTCCTCTTGTGGCAAGCTCTAGGACGTCTATATATATATTATATATTTATGTATTTATCCCCCTTGTATGACTTTATTGGATTTCGTTACTGTACAGTGCTGCGTCCCCAAGTGGCGCTTTATAAATAAACTATACATACATACATACATACATACATACTACATACATACACACACATACATACATACATACACAAATACATACTAGTAACATTTGCAAAATGTCAGGTAGAAACAATAACCAGGCGGAGGAAAGTTAAGGTATGTATTACAGCTGATCTAATATAAACCATAGTTTAGTCCGGGGCTGGGTGAGTACAGTTATCCTTTAAGAGATTCTGAACTGCCCTATTGGTTTAAAAAGAAATTAAAGGACTTTATATAGTCCTATGTGTGTCTGTTCTAGAGAATCATTTCTGGGTGGTAAAGTTGCCGAAGAATCAGTAGGACCCACATTGGAAAAAAACACAGAAGCGGAAACATACGAAATCGGTCATTTTTGCTCGACTGAGGTTTTACAGAATTTAATTCATAGCGAAACCTCCATCTATCCCTCAGGCTTTCCCACTAATTGCCATGTGTAATTGTTAGTCATATTATCCTTTAATGACTTAAATGTCTTGAGCAAGTCAAGGGTTAGGGAAAGTTTATAAAAAAAAAAGCTCCAGAAAAAAAAAACAAACCCTGAGAATTGTTTTATTGCCGACCTCCTAGGACTAGATTATATTCCGACCTCCTAGAACTAGATCATTATTCCGACCTCCTAGGACTAGATCATTATTTCCGACCTCCTAGGACTAGATATTATTTCGACCCCCCTAGGACCTAGATCATATTGACCTCCTAGGACTAGATCATTATTCCGACCTCTAGGACTAGATCATTATCTCGACCCTCCTAGATCATTTCCTTTATCTATCAATATTCTAAATAGAAACCAGAGTAGAAAAAAAAGATGAATTGAAATGTAAAGGAGAAATTCACTTTACTGTAAACAAGTAGCTAAAAGCAGAACAATGATTGAAATCATACATTGAACGAATGATAGAGATTGGGTTGGTTCATTATCACATTAACACACATGGTATAAACACAAATGTCAAGGGGTTTAATAGAACAGGGCTACGGTGTATGTACTGAGAGACGTTATTGGCTATTTGTGCCTTCAGCCTATGTAAACGTGACTTAAGAACACAACTAACGGTGGTTGCGGCACTACGCAAACTGCCCCTAAACCATACCGCTATCGGCTCGGTGCATGCCTAAAGGGGGCACTAGAGAGCAATAAAGGCTCTCGGTACATAGCCCTGCAAGTGAACTGATATAGTGATGAGTCTCTGGTTTCTAAACCAACCTTGTTTTGAGATGGAACCATCAGCTTTGAAAATTCAAGGACCGGTGAAACTTTCCAGACCTTGGCGAAATTCAGTGTCGAAAAGTCGACACCCAAAAGTTGGATTTGATGCAAAATTTTGGTTCGGGAAATCTAAAAGGGTCTCAAATGACTTTTCGTTTTCATTTCACTGAACGGAGACGTTTACTGTTCAGTAGAAATCTTTCCTGCAATCTTCTCGTAGAATTCCCTTCAATCAGCAGATGAGTATTTGTGACAGCTCCACATGTGCTAATGAGTTAAATAATGCTCAGATCCTGAAAACATAAACACTGACATGCATGATTCTGGGTGACTGACAGATCCCGTGGTACTATAAAGAGGTGTATCTATAGCATTAGTTCAGTCGAAATGTATTAGGACAATGTAAAAAAATTAAAAGTAAAAAAGTGCTAAGACATTCCAATTCCAATAGTATTGCATGTCTTCTTAAGACCTGCACACATGTGCTGATTTTGGTCAACTATTGGTAAGTGTATGGGCGCTTGGTTGGCGAAATGGAAGTTCGTCTTGGCACAGTTGATCATCAACGATGCCCAACTCAGCGCCTATACATTTACCGATCCCCGCCGCAATGGGTATGTGTACACTATCATGCATTGGGCCCTGCAATCGCACAGTATGAAGTTTTAGAAGGGAGAATATTCAGGTTTTAGCTAGTACACACCTGTGGTCAATGAACAATGCATAGACCAACAATCTCACATGGGAACATGATCTGTCCAGTCATATTGCATAGTGAAAGCCGGGGAGCAATCTTATTGTTCTCCAGTGTGGTGGGAGTTCTCCAGATCTCTCTCTTAAGGTGGGTGCACACCATACAATATTCATATCCATCCGAAGGATATTACCATGTATCGGTGAGTCGGATGAACGGGCAATCTGGTATGCCGGCAATCAGTGAAGCACAGCCGATCCTGCTGTTTCCCTATGGGACCACACGAATGGTCATGGTGAATTGTTTGCCATAGACTTTTGCCGCAAACCGACAGCAATTTACCCCTGCTGCTCACTAGTGGCGAAAGGTCGGCTGGGACAGTAACTTGCCCCAGCGACCCCTCTGTGTGTACCCAGCCTAAAAGAGAACAGGCCAGAACTGAACAACCCGTGTGTACAGAAATCTGCAGATAAGGGTTTTTCTGGAGGGATCCAAAGGGTCTTTTGTATCGTTTCCAAGACCATTATCGTGCATATCAGCAAAACAATCTGCTGCGTGTATTTATTGCTTGGAGCTGTCATGCTGCTTGCTCTATTAAAAATACCATGGACAGTGTGGAAAGGTGATCAAACTGTAATTGGTTGAATAAATACCGTACCCCATAGGAGAATGGTAATCACACTAGCTTACAGATAAGGGTATTTCTAATTGTACAGCATTATCATATCACCCCTGTTCTAACAGTTCCAATCCTATAGGATTGTAAGATCATGGACCAAATTCTCCTGGTTAAAGGGCCTTAAATAATTAAATTTAATGCTTCTCACCCCGATGTATAAATATAATAATAAGAACAAGCTGGAGTACATGTCAAATAGCAGTATATTGATACAAGCATAATATGTGCATAGTTAATAATGAACCACCTATTGTGAAATATAGGATAGAAATGCTAAAATGCAGCCCAATATTCGTCATCCCTCTTTCTGCTCTCTGGTGCTATCTGAGCATGTGCGAGTTGGACATGAGCTTGGGAGTAGGTGTAAACCTTTTGAGAGGTTGTAAATAACATTCACTGCACACAGGTAGTCCTACATCTGTCAGTTCCTATTATGGTTGGGGGATGAGTTCCCAATACATAAGTTTCATTGGAGGGGGTGAACATGTATTTAATGTTTCTACATGACCATATAAGGTGTTTACAGGTAATGGAACAACAAGGTGTGCTAATATCCTTATATTTACAGTATGGCGACATCTTTTCTATAACTAAGGATAAGAAGTCACGTGACCATGTATATGAACCAATTATATCTAATGACATAGCTATTTATATATAATTTAAGGATAACATACAGCAATCATTCAGGATCCAGGATTGGATGACCTACTATGTGCCCATTTGAAATGAAGAAATTTTCTATTCCATGGCTCTAATTCACAAAACTTCTAGTAAAGTGTAAGTAGTGGTGTGAGGAACCTGTGACTCTCAGCTAGCTTTACAGCATATACGAGCCATATATTAGACACATATCTAGTATATACTAGCCATTACTTACAGTACTAGCCATAAACTAGACACATATATTAGCCATTACATATTAGCCATTATACTAGACCATATACAGTCAATATACTACTATCCACTATATAGACACATATACTAGCCCATATACTACTATCCTATACTAGAACACATATACTAGCCATATACTTACTATCCAATACTAGGCATATACAGCCATATATTACATCCAATACTAGACACATTACTAGCCATATACATACTAGCCATAAACTAGACACATATACTAGCCAATACATACTAGCCATTTACATACTATCCTATACTAGCACATATATTAACCACATACTTACTAGCCAAAACTAGACACATATATTAGCCATATACTTACTATCCATATCTAGACACAATTATTAGCATATATTACTATCCATATACTAGACACATATACTAGCCATATATTACTATCCATAATAAGACACATATACTAGCCATATAATTACTATCCATATACAGACACATATACTAGCCATATACATACTAGCCATATACTAGAAACATATACTAACCATATCTGATACTAGCCATATACTAGCCATATACATATAGCCATGTATCTAGCCATATGCTACTAGCATACAGTATACTAGCCATATACATAATAGCACATACTATACATACTAAGTTTACCAATGGATGAATTTGGACGCTTTACTTTGTATTTTTTTTTTTTAGAACCAATCACAATGGACAAACAGAACACAGAGAGCCCAGGGACAAATATCCCTTTGCACTACCTTAAACCCACCTATATAAAAAGCATAGGCAGGCAGAAATTAGTCTCATTGTTTGTGCAGCCTGGGTGGTACAGCAGGGTGCATTAAGGGTTTGAATCTTTGGGCGAAGCTTTTGTTCTGATTGAATGATTATCTAACTTGGGAATGTTCTGCTTCATCTTTGGCACGAGTGACATTATTACTCCAAAACCAGCCGGCGCTACAGTTTCTAAACACACACACATTCTACAGGGAACTTTATCATTAAATAATAAACTTTACCAAACTTTATCCATGTGTGTCCATCTTTCTGGGCAAGTCACTGCTTAGCCTTAGAACCCTGCCACCAGCCCAACCACCTATGATTGGTTAATCACTTTCAACGTGCATTGGTTAATACAGTTGTAAAGGTGCCAACCCAGGAATCAGATCATGAGTTTGCCCATGTGGGCATGCAAACACATGATTATTCCATATATACCTTATACAGAGCGATCGTTAGCCCATATACTCAGTTAGCCGTTGTTGGCACGCTATACTTTAGTATAGGGAGCAGGTAACCATCCAACAAAATTTATTTGGCCTGATATGAGTTGTGACGCCAACCTATCCATAGACATTGCCAATGTGTATGGGCTCCTTAAATCACATGATCAAGGCATGCTTGTAGAACAGCAGACGGAGAGTCAAATGCTGGAATGGGCTATTAAGGAAGAGGTGAATAACGTCACGTTTATAAACACGGATGTGTCCCATGGACATGTCCAAATTGATTATAGTTTTTAGCCCTCCACATTTGGGGGTCAAATGAATTCAAAGTATAAGAAATAAAAGGGAAATTACCACAGATAAGAACATTTTCCAAAAAAATAAAAATCCCAACAATAAAAAATGAAAACAGAATTTAATATTAATAACAATAATAGTAATAATAAATATCTTACCATTTCAACCTCTGCCCTTTTTAAATTTCAGCGTTAAAACCATCTCCAGGCACAAAAGAATGTTGAGAAGAGCCAAAAGCCAATACATTTGTCATTTTTAATTTTGTCACTCTCCAAACACCACCAAGAAGAAGAGATATAATAAAAAAGAGTCTTGTGATTACTGCGCTTTAGAAACACCATTAACCTCATCGCTGTACCCAACGCACTTCAATGAAACTTCTTCTCTCTGCACCGCAATCCACTTTCTCCCTCTAAGGCAGAGTGCAGGAAAGTTGCTCTTGGTGTGTGTGTGTATTTCTGCAGGGATTTTCTGTCTCTGTTACAACAAAGAGGCTTACAGCAGCTCTTTCTACAGCGCCCTCCTCCAGGACTTCCTGAAATCCGTCAATTCTCCAGCTTGTCCAGTCCATGGGTATTAAGTCTTACTAAACACAGAAGATTCATGCCACCACATAGTAGATTGTTGGTCTGTGCGGCTTATAACAGAAACACAGCTAAAGGTTTAAAAGTTCTGTTTAACTTTGTTCTTTCCTTAAAACTAAAGTATGAACTATTCGATGTGTCTTTTGCAGCCTAGGCAAAAAAAAAGTTCCTTTCTAATAAAGTATTTATGTGTATTAAATTCAGGCACCGTCAACCTAAATGCATTGATTGAAGCTATGATTGCAAGATGGGCAAGTTGGCATTAAGAGATCGGTTTTTTTTTTTTATTATGTATCGTAGAAACCTATTGGTACCATTTCCCATAATCCTTATCTACCTATTTATTTCCTCGGGCTAAGTGATAAAAAACAATTGAGGAGCCCTAGGTGTTATTTAAATATGAATTATTAATGCAACAATATACACAACTTTAGTCAACGTACCTAAGTGATGACTATGTAGTTTAAAGGCCTGATCTGGGACAAGGTGCCTGTAAAGTAGTTATGTGAATAAGGATTTGCTTCATGTGGTTTTGGGGATTCTAAATAATTTATGCTGAAATATAATCTAAACAGGTGAAAAAGCCTGTCTAATTGTGTTATCACTTAATACATATCTCTTATCAATGAATTTCAGTCAATAATTAAGGCTAGCTACAAAGGGGATGGCATTTGGTCCAGCGACCGCTTGCTAGTAGTGAATGTTCAGTGGGGACAAATGACTGTTGACTGAGATTGGTTGTGGCCATTGGCACCCACACAATACAATATTTCGCCCGACTGTCCAATACACGGTAATATCGGTCGGTTGGCTGGTTATTGCATGGTTTGTACCCAGCCAAAAGCCAGTTAAAGTCTGTGAGGGACTGGGAGCAAAACATGATGTTGAGGGCTCCCCTACAACCCATAGCCTATGGTTCAGGGGCTTCATTAGGATTCGGAGTACTGGGCAATTTTCCTGTTTGCGTGGTATAGTTAAACCAACCCTGAAACACACATTGTATTGGTGTTTGAATCCAGGACAAATTCCCACTAAATTGGTTTATTCAAACCATCTTCCCAATACGGCCAACTTTCATACAAATTCAGAAAATCTCTATTTCACCTCTCGCTATTTGATCAATGCCGAATTCTCTTTATTATTAAGAACTGGTCACCGGGCTGGGAATTTAACATAACTGGGTAATTACTAAACATTTATCTGCCTGGACAGAAAACGATTGTCTGAATGTTAGAGCCAAGTAAAGCTGGGTACACACGATGAGATATTTCGGTCCGATCGACCGATAGTTCAGTGTACGGTCGATCGGACCGAAATGATCGCATCCGAAAGTGCCCATGTCCGATCGACACGTTCGTCCGAATCGGAGATGAAAGGACGATCGGACAGGGTGGAAACCTCGTCCGATCGTGCGGTCCTCTATGGACCGCACGATCGGTCGCGGTGACTATCGGACGCGCGCTGCTTTTGTGCGACCGACAGTCCTTCCCCTGGCCGACCGTTCGAAAGTATCGACAAGGTCGGTCAGGAGGAAAAATCGCTAGGTGTGTACCGAGTTAGATGAAGAAATTTCTGGTTCTTTGCCTACACAAATGACTATCCTGTCAAGTCCAGACTCCATAAAAAATAATATTTAACACAATAAAAGCTGAACAATATTTCCTCCTTCAGTTTCAATAGTGTAGTTCAGTAAAGTTCCCTTCGGAATTAATAAGTAGCCGTGCATCGGGTTTTATTTATTTAATTTTTATGTGTTTCTGTATTTCAAACTATTTTCTCTCCTTACTGTGTCTCTCTCCTTACTGTGCTCTCCCCTTACTGTGCTCTCTCCTTACGTGTTCTCTTCCTTACTGTGCTCTCTCCTTACTGTGTTCTCTCCTTACTGTGTCTCATCTCCCCTTACTGTGCTCTCTCCTTACTGTGCTCTCTCCTTCAGTGCTGCTCTCCCTCTTGGTGGTGCTCTCTCCTTCTGTGCACTCTCCTTACTGTGGCTCTCCCTACTGTGCTCTCTCCTACTGTGCTCTCCCCTTACTGTGCTCTCTCCTTACGTGCTCTCCCCTTACTGTGCCTCTCTCCTTACTTCTCTCCTTTGTGTGCTCTCTCCTTACTGTGCTCTCTCTTACTGTGCTCTCCCCTTACTGTGCTCTCTCCTACTGTGCTCTCCCTTGCTGTGCCGTCTCCCTTGCTGTGCTCTCTCTTGCTGTGCTCTCTCCTTGCTGTGCTCCCTCCTTGGTGTGCTCCCTCCTTGGTGTGCTCTCTCCTTACTGTGCTCTCTCCTTACTGTGCTCCCCCTTACTGTGCTCTCTCCTATTACTGTGCTCTCCCCTTACTGTGTCTCCCCTTACGGTGTCTCTCCTACTGTGCTCTCCCCTTACTGTGCTCTCTTCCTTACTGCTCTCTCCCTACTGTGCTCTCCTGTGCTCTCCCTTGCTGTGCTCTCTCCTTACTGTGCTCTCTCCTTGCTGGCTCTCCCCTTGCTGTGCTCTCCCCTTGCTGTGCTCTCTCCTTGCTGTTGCTCTCTCCTTGCTGTGCTCTCCCCTTGCTGTGCTCTCCCCTTACTGTGCTCTCCCCTTACTGTGCTTCCCCTTACTGTGCTCTCCCCTTACTGTGCTCTCCCCTTACTGTGCTCTCCCCTTACTGTGCTCTCCCCTTACTGTGCTCTCCCCTTGTGTGCTCTCTCCTTATTGTGCTCTCTCTTACTGTGCTCTCCCCTTACTGTGCTCTCTCCTTACTGTGGCTTCCCCTTGCTGTGCTCTCCCCTTGTTGCTGTGCTCTTCTCCTTGCTGTGCTCTCTCCTTGCTGTGCACTCTCCTTGGTGTGCTCTCTCCTTGCTGGCTCTCCCTTGCTGTGCTCTCTCCTTGCTGTGCTCTCTCCTTGCTGTGCACTCTCCTTGGTGTTGCTCTCTCCTTACACTGTGCTCTCTCCTTACTGTGCTCTCCCCTTGCTGTGCTCTCCCCTTGCTGTGCTCTCTCCTTGCTGTGCTTCCCTTACTGTGCTCCTCCTTACTGTGCTTTTCCCCTTACTGTGCTCTCTCTCCTTGCTGTGCTCTCTCCTTGCTGTGCAATCTCCTTGGTGTGCTCTCTCCTTGGGTGCTCTCTCCTTGGTGGTGCTCTTTCCTTGCTGTGCTCTCTCCTTGCTGTGCTCCCCTCCTTGGTGTGCTCTCTCTGGTGTGCTCTCTCTTGGTGTGCTCTTCTTGGTGGTGCTCTCCTTGCTGTGCTCTCTCCCTTGCTGTGCTCTCTCCTTGCTGTGCTCTCTCCTTGCTGTGCTCCCCCTTGTGTCTCCCTCCTTGGTGTGTCTCCTCCTTGGTGTGCTTTCTCCTTGGTGTGCTCTCTCCTTGGCGTGCTCTCTCCTTGGCGTGCTCTCTCCTTGGCGTGCTCTCTCCTTGCTGTGCTCTCTCCTTGCGTGCTCTCTCCTTGCTGTGCTCTCTCCTTGCTGTGCTCCCTCCTTGGTGTGCTCCCTCCTTGGTGTGCTCTCTCCTTGGTGTGCTCTCTCCGTTTTGGTTGTGCTCTTCTCTGTGTCGTCTTCCTTGCTTGTGCTCCCTCCTTGGTGTGCTCCCTCCTTGGTGTGCTCTCCTCCTTGGTGTGCTCTCTCCTTGGTGTGCTCTCTTCCTTGGTGTGCTTCTCTTGGTGTGCTCTTCTCCTTGTGTTGCGTCCTTGATGTGCTCTCTCCTTGGTGTGCTCTCTCCTTGGTGTCTCTCTCCTTGCTGGTGCTCTCTCTTGTTGTGCTCTCTCCTTGGTGTGTCTCTCCTTGTTGTGCTCTCTCCTTGGTGTGCTCTCTCCTTGCTGTGCTCTCTCCTTGCTGTGCTCTCTCCTTGCTGTGCTCTCTCCTTGCTGTGCTCCCTCCTTGGTGTGCTCTCTCCTTGGTGTGCTCTCTCCTTGGTGTGCTTTCACCTGGTGGTGCTCCTCCTGGCGTGCTCTCTCCTTGGCGTGCTCTCTCTCCTTGGGTGTCTCTCTTGCTGTGCTCTCTCCTTGCTGTGCTCTCTCCTTGCTGTGCTCCCTCCTTGGTGTGCTCCCTCCTTGGTGTGGCTCTCTCCTGGTGTGCTCTCTCCTTGGTTGTGCTCTCTCCTTGGTGTGCTCTCTCCTTGCTGTGCTTCTCTCTTGCTGTGCTCCTCCTTGGTGTGCTCCCTCCTTGGTGTGCTCTTTCCTTGTGTGTGCTCTCTCCTGGTGTGCTCTCTCCTTGGTGTGCTTCTCCTGTGTGCTCTCTCTACTTGGTGTGTTCTCTCTTGGTGTGCTCTCCTTGGTGTGCTCTCTCTCTTGGTGTGCTCTCTCCTTGTGTGTCTCTCCTTGTTGTGCTCTCTCCTTGTGTGCTCTCTCCTGTGGTGCTCTCCTTCGTGTGCTCTCCTTGCTGTGCTCTCTCCTTGCTGTGTGCTCTCTCCTGCTGTCTCTCTCCTTGCTGTGCTCCCTCCTTGGTGTGCTCTCTCTCTTGGTGGTGCTCTCTCTCCTTGGTGTGCTTTCACCTTGGTGTGCTCTCTCTCCTTGGCGTGCTCTCTCCTTGGCGTGCTCTCCTGGCGGTGCTTTCTCTCTCCTTGGCGTGCTCTCTCCTCTGTGCTCTCTCCTTGCTGTGCTCTCTCCTTGCTGTGCTCTCTTCCTTGCTGTGCTCCCTCCTGTGGTGTGCTCCCCTGGGTGCTCTCTCTTGGTGTGCTCTCTCCTTGGTGTGCTTCTCCTGGTGTGCTCTCTCCTTGTGTGCTCTCTCCTTGCTGTGCTCCCTCCTTGGGGTGCCCTCCTTGGTGTGCTCTCTCCTTGGTTGCTCTCTCCTGGTGTTGCCTCTCCTTGTGTGTCTCTCCTTGGTGTGCTTCTCCTTGGGTGCTTCTCTGGTGGTGTGCTCTCTCCTTTGGTGTGCTCTCTCCTTGGTGTGCTTTCTCCTTGTTGTGCTCTCTCCTTGTTGTGCTCTCTCCTTGGTTTGCTCTCTCCTTGTGTCTTCTCCTTGGTGTGCTCTCCTCCTTGTGTGCTCTCTCCTTGTGTGCTCTCTCTTGTTGTGCTCTCTCCTTGGTGTGCTCTTCTGGGGTGTGCTCTCTCCTTGGTGTGCTCTCTCTTGCCTGCTTGTCTCACCTTGGTGTGCTCTTCTTCTTGCTTCACCTGGTGTGTGTCTGTTGCTGTTGCTTCACCTTGGTGTTGCTCTCCTCCTTGCTGTGTGCCTCCCTTGGTGTGCCTCTCCTTGCTGTGCTCTCCCCTTGCTGTGCTCTCCCCTGCTGTGCTCTCTCCTTGCGTGCTCTCTCCTTGCTGTGTTCTCCCTTGGCTGTGCTCTCCCTTACTGTTGCTTCTCCCCTTACTGTGCTCTCCCCTTACTGTGCTCTCTCCTTACTGTGCTCTCCCCTTACTGTGCTCTCCCCTTTGTCCCCCTTACTGTGCTTCCCCACTGTGTCTCCCTTGTGTGCTCTCTCCTTATTGTGCTCTCTCCTACTGTGCTCTCCCCTTACTGTGCTCTCTCCTTACTGTGCTCTCCCCTTTTGCTGTGGCTGCTCCCCTTGTGTGCTGTGCTCTACTGAGCCTGTGCTTCCCCCTTGCTGTGCACTCTCCTTGTGTGCTCTCTATTGTGTGCTCTCTCCTTGCTGTGCTCTCTCCTGCCTGTGCTCTCTCCCTTTGCTCACATCCTGGTGTGATCTCTCCTTACTGTGCTCTCCTTACTGTGCTCCCCCTTGCTGTGCTCTCCCTTGCGGCTCTTCCTGCTGTGTCTCCCCTCTTGCTCTCTCCCTTCTGTGCTTCCTTACCTGTGCTTCTCCTTGCTGTGCTCTCTCCTTGCGTGCACTCTCCTGGTGGTGCTTCTCCTCTGGTGTGCTCTCTCCTGGTTGTGCTCTTTCCTTGCGTGCTCTCTCTCACTTGCTGTGTCCTCCTTGGTGTGCTCTCTCCTGGGTGGCTTCTCCTTTCTGTGCTCTCTTGTGTGTCTTTCCTTGTGTGCTCTCTCCTTGCTGTGCTCTCTCCTTGCTGTGCCTCTCCTTGTTCTCTCTTGTGCTCCCTCCTTGGTGTGCTCTTCTCCTTGTGGGTGTGCTCTCTCCTTGGTGTGCTTTCGCCTTGGTGTGCTCTCTTCTGGCGTAGTCTGGAGGCTCTCTCACTGGCGTGTGATGCTCTCTCTGGCTGCGTCTCTCTCCTTGCTGTGCTCTCTCCTGTGTGCTCTCTGGACTGTGACTCCTCTCCTTGGTGTTCCTCTTTGGTGTGCTCTCTCTTGGTGTGCTCTCTCCCTTGGTGTGCTATCTCTCAACTTGGTGTGCTCTCTCCTGCTGTTGCATTCCCTCCTGAGTGCCTTGGTTGTGCTTCCCTTCTTGGGTGCTCTCTGCCTTGGTGTTGCTCTCTCCTTGGTTGTGCTATCTCCCTTTGTGTTTGCTATCTCCTGGTGTGCTTTCCTTGGTGTGTCTCTCTCCTTGATGTTGTCTCTCTACTTGTGATGTGCTCCTTTGGATGTTCTCTCCCTTGGGGCTCCCCTTGTTTTGCTCTCTCCTTGTTGTGCTCTCTCCTTTTGGTGTGCTCTCTCCTTGTTGTGCTATCTACTTTGGTGTGCTCTCTCCTTGGCTGGCTTCCTTGCTTGTTGCTCTCCTTGTGTGCTCGTTCTTCTCTTGGCCTTGCACCTGGGTGCTCACTCCTTGGTGTGGCATCTCTCTTGGATTGTGCTTCTTCCTTGGATGTTTCACATGGTGATTATCCCATTGGGTGCTCTCTCCTTGAGCGTTGCTCTTATCCATTGGCGTGCACTCCTTGAGCGGTGTCTCTCTCCTTGCTGTGCTCTTCCTTGCGTGGGCTCTCTCCTTTTGCTGTGGCTCTCCTCCTTGTGTCTCCCTGTCTTGTGCTCTCCTCCTTGGTGTGCTCTCTCCTTGGTGTGTCTCTTCCTTTGGTTGTGCTCTTCTGGTGTGTCTATCTTTGCTGGTTCCCCTTGGGTGTGCTCTTTCTTGCGTGTTGATCTACCCTTGGTGTGCTTCTCTATTTGCTGTGTCTCCACTTGGTGTGATCTCTATTCTTGTCTGTGCTCTCTCCTTGGTTGCTACTATCTTGTTCGACTATCTCCGTTGGTGTGGATCTCTCCTGTGTGGGCTATCATTGTTGTGCTCTATCCTTGGTTGTGATTCTCCTTCACTTGTTGTGATCTCTATTGGTGCTTCGTGTTTGCTCTTTCTTTGCGTGTGCTTCTTCACATTGCTGTGCTCTATTCCTTGCTGTCTTCCTCTCCTTGCTGTGGCTCCTCCTTGCTGTGATCCTACTTGGTTGTGCTCTCTCCCTTGGTGTGCTTTCACCTTGGTTGTTGCTCTCTCCTGGGCAGTGCTCTCCCTTGGAGTGATCTCTCCTGGGCGTGCCTTATCCTTTGGCGTGCCTCTCTCCCTTCTGTGACCTCTCCTTTGCTGTGCCTCACCTTGCTGTGCCTCTCTCCTTTGATGTGCTCCCTCCTTGGTGTGCTCTCTCCTTGGTGTGCTCTCTCCTTGGTGTGCTCTCTCCTTGGTGTGCTCTCTCCTTGCTGTGCTCTCACCTTGGTGTGCTCTCTCCTTGCTGTGCTCTCACCTTGGTGTGCTCTCTTCTTGCTGTGCTCTCTCCTTGGTGTGCTCTCTCCTTGCTGTGCTCTCCCCTTACTGTGCTCTCCCCTTACTGTGCTCTCCCCTTACTGTGCTCTCCCCTTACTGTGCTCTCCCTTACTGTGCTCTCCCCTTACTGGAGCTCTCCCCTTACTGGCTCTCCCCTTGGTTGTGTCTCCTCTCTTATTGTTGCTCTCCCCTTACTGTGCTCTCCCCTTACTGTTCTCTCTCCTTTACTGTGCTTCTCCCCCTTGCTGTGCTCTCCCCTTGTTGCGTGCTCTCTCCTTGCTGTGCTCTCTCCTTGCTGTGCTCTCTCCTTGGTGTGCTCTCTCCTTGCTGTGCTCTCTCCTTGCTGTGCTCTCTCCTTGCTGTGCTCTCTCCTTGCTGTGCACTCTCCTTGGTGTGCTCTCTCCTTACTGTGCTCTCTCCTTACTGTGCTCTCCCCTTGCTGTGCTCTCCCCTTGCTGTGCTCTCTCCTTGCTGTGCTCTCCCCTACTGTGCTCCTTCCTTACTGTGCTTTCCCCTTACTGTGCTCCTCCTTGCTGTTGCTCTCTCCTTGCTGTTGCACTCTCCTTGGTGTGCTCTCTCCTTGGTGTGCTCTCTCCTTGGTGTGCTCTTTCCTTGCTGTGCTCTCTCCTTGCTGTGCTCCCTCCTTGGTGTGCTCTCTCCTTGGTGCTCTCTCCTTGGTGTGCTCTCTCCTTGGTGTGCTCTCTCCTTGCTGTGCTCTCTCCTTGCTGTGCTCTCTCCTTGCTGTGCTCTCTCCTTGCTGTGCTCCTCCTTGGTGTGCTCCTCCTTGGTGTGCTCTCTCCTTGGTGTGCTTTCTCCTTGGTGTGCTCTCTCCTTGGCGTGCTCTCTCCTTGGCGTGCTCTCTCCTTGGCGTGCTCTCTCCTTGCTGTGCTCTCTCCTTGCTGTGCTCTCTCCTTGCGTGCTTCTCTCCTTGCTGTGCTCCCTCCTTGGTGTGCTCCCTCTTTGTGTGTGCTCTCTCCTTGGTGTGCTCTCTCCTTGGTGTGCTCTCTCCTTGGTGTGCTCTCTCCTTGCTGTGCTCCCTCCTTGGTGTGCTCCCTCCTTGGTGTGCTCTCTCCTTGGTGTGCTCTCTCCTTGGTGTGCTCTTCTCCTTGGTTGTGCTTTCTCCTTGGTGTGCTCTCTCCTTGGTGTGCTCTCTCCTGATGTTGCTCTCTCCTTGGTGCTCTCTCCTTGGTGTGCTCTCTCTTGTTGTGCTCTCTCCTTGTTGTGCTCCTCCTTGTTGCTCTCTCCTTGTTGTGCTCTCTCCTTGGTGTGCTCTCTCCTTGCTTGTGCTCTCTCCTTGCGGTGCTCTCTCCTTGCTGTGCTCTCCTTGCTGTGCCTCCTTGGTGTGCTCTCTCCTTGGTGTGCTCTCTCCTTGGTGTGCTTTCACCTTGGTGTGCTCTCTCCTTGGCGTGCTCTCTCCTTGGCGTTCTCTCTCCTTGGCGTGCTCTCTCCTTGCTGTGCTCTCTCCTTGCTGTGCTCTCTCCTTGCTGTGCTCCCTCCTGGTGTGCTCCCTCCTTGGTGTGCTCTCTCCTTGGTGTGCTCTCTCCTTGGTGTGCTCTCTCCTTGGTGTGCTCTCTCTCCTTGGTGTGCTCTCTCTGCTGTGCTCCCTCCTTGGTGTGCTCCTCCTTGGTGTGCTCTCTCCTGTGTGTGCCTCTCCTGTGTGTGCTCTCTCCTTGGTGTCTTTCTCCTTGTGTGCTCTCTCCTTTGGTGTGCTCTCTCCTTGGTGTGCTCTCTCATTGGTGTGCTCTCTCCTTGTTGTGCTCTCTCCTTGTGTGCTCTCTCCTTGTGTGCTCTCTCCTTGTGTGTGGCTCCTCTCCTGTTGTGCTCCTCCTTGTGTGCTCTCTCTTGCTGTGCTCTCTCCTTGCTGTGGCTCTCTCCTTGCTGTGCTCTCCTCTGTTCTCCCTCTGGTGCTCTCTCCTTGGTGTGCTCTCTCTTGGTGTGCTTTCACTTGGTGTGCTCCTCCTTGGCGTGCTCTCTCCTTGGCGTGCTCTCTCCTTGCGTGCCTCCTTGCGTGCTCTCTCCCTCTGTGCTCTCTCCTTGCTGTGCTCTCTCCTTGCTGTGCTCCTCTTCCTTGCTGTGCTCCTCCTTTGGGTGTGCTCCCTCTTGGTGTGTCTCTCCTTGGTGTGCTCTCTCTGGTGTGCTCTCTCCTTGTGTGGCCTCTCCTTGGTGTGCTCTCTCCTTGCTGTGCTCCCTCCTTGGTGTGCTCCCTCCTTGGTGTGCTCTCTCCTTGGTGTGCTCTCTCCTTGGTGTGCTCTCTCCTTGTGTGCTCTCTCCTTGGTGTGCTTTCTCCTTGGGGTGCTCTCTCCTTGGTGTGCTCTCTCCTTGGTGTGCTCTCTCCTTGGTGTGCTCTCTCCTTGTTGTGCTCTCTCCTTGTTGTGCTCCTCCTTGGTGTGCTCTCTCCTTTTTGTGCTCTCTCCTTGGTGTGCTCTCTCCTTGGTGTGCTCTCTCCTTGTGTGCTCTCTCCTGTTGTGCTCTCTCCTTGGTGTGCTCTCTCCTTGGTGTGCTCTCTCCTTGGTGTTGCTCTCTCCTTGCTGTGCTCTCTCCTTGGTGTGCTCTCTCCTTGCTGTGCTCTCACCTTGGTGTGCTCTCTTCTTGCTGTGCTCTCACCTTGGTGTGCTCTCTCCTTGCTGTGCTCTCACGTTGGTGTGCTCTCTCCTTGCTGTGCTCTCACCTTGGTGTGCTCTCTTCTTGCTGTGCTCTCTTCTTGCTGTGCTCTCTTCTTGCTGTGCGAACTGTTTCAGGGTTTCTGAGGTCACAATATTTCCCACTGCAGTGTATGAGGATTTAAGTTCTGGTGAAGCTCAATACAGTTGTCTCCATTTTGTTTCCTTTAATTTAAACACAAAACAAATATGCGCAGGTTAAATAGAAAACGAAGACCCTGATTTCCTGCATCCTCAGGCAGCTGGGCCCAGAAGTTAAGCAGGATACATGGGAAATCGTGGATAAGAGTGGAGCAGACAGGGCCCCAGGGATAATCTGTATCATTAGTGATAAAGGAAATATTTTGGATCGACAAGAACATAAAAGAATTAAGTCATTACTGGTAAAACATTTTTCAACTTATCCTCACAAATTTCTGCAAACAAAGCTCCAGTGGCCCTCTGGGGCCCAAGACTCTCAATAGGACACCAACTAATATAATAAACTATAGTATAGTATTGTTTGCAGGGGGCCCTATGTTATGGGCCCATATATAGATCCGTGGATGGTATTTATAAAGGATAGCGACTGGTTACAAATATCGTTCTTTTTTTACGGTCGGCACCAATCTTTGTTACTGCAGCGAATTTTTTTAGAACATGAAAAAAACACCGCGGATGAGAAAAACATTGATATTAACAGTATTTCTATGACTACGATAAAGGGTGGATAACTGTCATTACCATTAGTGATCCTTTATATATATATATTAAATGTGTGTATGAGCCATTAAACCTAAACCTATCAGTTTGTGCTCATTTGGAGTTTACAATGTAGGTCTGGTGTCCGATTCCCGATGAACGACTGTAGTCAGCATTACGGTTGGTCAGGAATGACGGAAAATAATTTTAAGTAACAGCAGCCGATATGATCGTTCGGTGTGTGGCCGCAAGGCCGACCAATCTCTATACCACATATGGGGATCTGTAAAGTCAGTGTATGCGGCCCCCACAGTATGTGTGCCGACAGGTACCAATGTGATCTGTCGTCACACATGCTGTGGAAATTGCATGTGTATGGCCACCTTTAGGTTGGACAAGACTAAAGGGGCTGCCATTAAACACAGTCAGTTCTAAGATCTTTACTAACACCAATACAGTTAAACATGCATGTCCTTACAGGACCAGTAACAAACTGTAGCAGACAAAAGGTTTTCTAAAATGTCCCCTATGTCCTGCCATGCCTAACCACAGCATTAGCAATTAACAAACATAAAGCATTTAGGTATACAGCTGTTAAAAGCTTTCTTTGCTGTTCTTCTTTCATGAACGCAATGTCTGTGTATAGAAGGGAAGCCTAGTCTGAGCGTATAGTCGCTAGTGCATCCTGGTGAGGAAGTTCTATAGCCCCATCAATGGTTCCATTTCTCTCACACTTGTCAACAGGTCAAGGAGAAGGACAACAAAGGCAGCATTGTAATGTGTAGCCTAACACCCTACCCTGTTGAGATATATTTGTTGTATTTGCCATTTTTAAATGAATTATTAAAATCACAATCTCTGTAATTCTACATATTCATTTTGGAATTTTTTTAAAACTGACATATTAGGTTATGTTCATAACAGTAATTTGTACTTCATTGGCTGTTGGGTGATTCAGACACGCTCAGATTTCTACTGAGCAACTGATCACCCAGTGGGCTGAGTCACGGGGCTATTGGGTGCTTCTGCATACTGGAAGTCAACATTTTTATGCACAGAGAAATGGCTGGATGGACAGATGATTAGTTTCTTTGCAATTTCAGTCAGGGTATATCATATTCCGACAACCAATGTCTTTTGTCTGTATAAATATGTATTTATATATCTATTTATCAATATGTATCCTCTCTGATGTGTCATGTTTAAAATGTCCTTTACCTCCCTTCCCCCATTTTCCTGTTTTTGCTCTACCAATAAAAGGGAATTGGAAGCAGCTCAAAGCAATGAACACTGAGCTGCCTATTGTGGGGCTTTCACTAGTCCCAACGGAACCAAGTGATAAGCCATGCAGGAGTTGGTGATATGGGTTTCTCTGCTTTTTATATGTGCCTAGGCTGGGGATCACTATAGATTCATTTCTAAGGAGGCCTACAGTCAAAACTGATTTTTATCCTTGGATATTGCCTACTAAGTAAAGGCTTGAAATACTCTTGTTGTAGCCCTGGAGCCCCTGTGTCAATCAACCCAATAATATTCTCTGGTCTGAAGATGTAGCACCGCCTCCATTCCTTGGTTGCCTGTCCAACCAATTCAAATGTGCACTAGATGAGTAAATAACTCGTTATAGAAAAGAAAAACGCAAAGGTGCACATGTATCCGGCACACCGGGGATAAATCCATGTTTATTAGTGTCACACCAAAAGCCACGTTTCAAGATGGAGCCTCTTCGTCATTTTAATATTTTAAAGATCTTTCACCTATTTTTATTGTATGTTGGTCAAGTTTAGTTAATAAATTATCACTAATCTGTATATTTCCTCTAGTTTACAATCTGGCATAAAAGAGCTGACTGGGAAAGCCCAGCAGCGCTTGTATTTATTAAAGGACAATTATACTCACCTCCCCCTCGTTCCTTTCCCCCCAATCCTGCAAAGTACCCAGGTGAGGACCTAAAATGCTAAGTCCTCACCTCTGGGTACTTTACAAAAGTCCTGCACTACTTACTTGTAATCTCCCTCGTCGCTCCGGTCCGATCCTCTCTCAAGGAGGCATGTCTTCTCATTGGCTGCCTCCCGGACTGTCACTGACAGTGCCAGTGGGGAGGATCCAACCGGAGCGACGAGGGAGATTACAAGTAAGTAGTGCAGGACTTTTGTAAAGTACCCAGAGGTATAATTGTCCTTTAAGGCAGCTGAAGCAAGAGCAGGTCTCCTCAGACATCTTGGTTCGGCAACTGCACCAAGTTAGAAAAGAAGTCCCTGCAGCGTGTCACTAAGTATGCTCATTATTTTATTGGATCCAAATTAAATACTTTAGATAGCATTTTTTATTAGCGTAGGGCAAAACGTTTAGAGGGAATTATAATGGATCCCTCCCATGCAAACTTCTGTCTCTTCAAATTGCTTCCATCTGGTCAGAGGCATAGACATTTTTACTGTAAGACGGATCATTTTAAAAGTAGCTTTTATCCGTCAGCCATAACTTCGTTCAGTTCTGTGTGATTTTTTAACCTGTTTAAAAAATGGAAATTTCACGAACTGTGTAAAATGCTCAGTATTGTGACAATAAGCTGAATCTTGGATCTTGAATCTTGGCACATGACTTCAGTTTCATGTGAATCCCTTCACATAGAAGGTTACTGGTTACTTTTAGAGATGGCCGAACTTTCGAAAGTATATGGAAAGTTCGAAAACGGACCCATTAAAGTCAATGGGAGTCAAATAGTTCGAAAAGTTCGAATGAAATACAAATAAAATATCAATGGTAACTTAATGTAAATGGCTGTGGGACTTGGAAAATGGTCTAGGGAACATGTTCCAATATTTCGAAAACTCGATTTTACACTCAAGCGCGCTACTTTCGAGCTCTCGCGTTCAAACATTCGATAATTATCCCATGAATTACTCGCGGATTCGATGCTCGCGTAAAGGTATAATAGAAATTTTACTCGCGTATTTGATGCTCGCGTATTGGTATATAGACATTTTACTCTCGGATTCGATGCTCACATCTAGGTATCATAGACATTTTACTTGCGGATTCGTTGCTCGCGTATAGGTATAATAGAAGTTTTACTCGGGTATTCGATGCTCGCGTATTGGTATATAGACATTTTACTCGCGGATTCGATGCTCGCGTCTAGGTATATATACATTTTACTCGCGGATTCGATGCTCGCATATTGGTACAATAGACATTTTACTCGCAGATTCGATGCTCGCGTATAGGTATAATAGAAATTTTACTCGCGGATTTGATGCTCGCGTCTAGGTATAATAGACATTTTACTCGCGGTTTCGATGCTCGCGTCTAGGTATAATAGACATTTTACTCGCGGATTCGATGCTCGCGTCTAGGTATAATAGACATTTTACTCGCGGTTTCGATGCTCGCGTATTGGTATAATAGACATTTTACTCGCGGATTCAATGCTCGCGTCTAGGTATAATGGACATTTTACTCGCGGATTCGATGCTCGCGTCTAGGTATAATGGATATTTTACTTGCGGATTCGCTTTCCTTGAATGTTCGAACAGTCGATAATTATCGAATGTCCGGAAAATATCGAAAATCCGGGTCCGGGATAGTTCGAGAAGTCCAAGTCTGTTCGAACTCTAATAGTTTTGCTCGAACTCGGGTTCGAGTTCCAGTTCTAGTCCATCTCTAGTTACTTTATGTTAATTTATTTATTTCTGGATCTTCCTAAAAGCCATTGCAGAGATTGGATGGATACATTAATCCTCTATATCAGGGGTTCTCAAAGGGAGTGCTGGGGCACACTGGTGTCACTTCAAAGAGCCAGAAGTGTGCCTCAGAATTTATTTTTATGATAGTTTTACAATTACCACTAAAACTTATATTTTTGTAATTTTGTACAGCAGTCAATGTAGCAGTCAACACATCAATAGGAATACAATTTGCAAAGTGAATAAAACATGGGTAAGTACAACTTTACGTCCAATATTAAGAACACAGATGTGCCACGAGAAAATTTCCAATTACTATGTGTGCCACGGTCTTAAAAAGTTTGAGAACCACTGCTCTATATGAGAGTGCTCCTACAGCTACAGAATGTTTATGAC
The DNA here is from genome assembly GCA_019447015.1 of Hymenochirus boettgeri. Taxonomy (NCBI): domain Eukaryota; kingdom Metazoa; phylum Chordata; class Amphibia; order Anura; family Pipidae; genus Hymenochirus; species Hymenochirus boettgeri. The sequence continues at coordinate 22,012,358 of CM033475.1, read as the reverse complement.
TTTGAGTAGAGAATTCCCTGTGTTGGACAAAAACAGATATATTACAACCTTGGAATTGCTACCAGTTGCCTGATAATTTATCTGTCAGTAATTGCTCTCTTCTTCTAGTGGCACCCGTCCTGTAGAGGTCTATAGTGTTTACATCACCAGTAACAAAGGACCTTGGGAAACACGAAAAGTGGGAGCATCCATGATTGGAATGGTTTTATGGAATTCAAAAATCAAAAACATAAATTGCAGATAAGAATGCATGGAGAATCGCCTCATAAATTGTTATAAGACTTTCATTCTCCCTTATAAAAACAACCCGATCAAACTTTAGATAACCCCTAAAAACTACCAGGGTACTTGTGCCTGGAAACAATGTACAGATATTGTGGCCTCTCCATATTGCCTCTGAAATAGAAGTGAGTTGTGAGACATCAGCAGCTCCTTATATAGCCTGGATGTGTGACATCACCAAGTGTCTATGACATCATCGAGTCTATGTGCAGGGGTGTCTCTCTAATGAGGCAATATGAGCAAAATGCTCAGGGCAGCACCCCTGATAAACATCAGAGAGGCAGCAGGCAGAGCTCACTTTAATTTTTTAAAAAGAAAAACGGCAGGAATTATGGTATGGATAAATGTCTTTTTGAGAAACTTTTTGATTCTGTGACATCATTGAGTCTCTGGTATCGAGTCTCTGTGACATCATTACTGGTTTTTACAACACTGTAAGAAAATGGCATTTTAAAGCATGAAGTAAAATAATGTGAAAGATATAAACAGTTACAGGTTTTGCAGATTTGAATAATGATAATTTATGGATAAAATTGGGGTTGGGGAAGATTTCACTTCTTTATATCAGAACAAGCTGTAAGTATGATTCGGCTTCCTCCCATCCCTCCCGGAGGCAAGACAGGGGGCAGAGACCTTAGGACAGGAAGGCAGCTCCTACTGGTCACTCTTCCGGACTTTGGACAAGCACTGCAGGACAATTATAAGGAGCCAAAATGTAAGGTTGGGATGTTTTTAAACTACACAGTGGGGCCAGTATGTCAAAATGAAGAAACCAAGCCTGGTAGTGGTGATCGTGGGTCACCGCCTATTGTCTGCCATGTACAATGCTGTTTTGACACCTTACCCTGGCAAGCTTAATAACATCTATTAGCTACAATGCATTCAACACTTTGCATTCAGGAAGTCCCAGTTGGTGTTATATGCTGATTACACTGCTTAGAGCAGCGTAATGTGCTGATGCTAATTTGCAGTCATACAGGTTAGAGAACAGTGGGTACCCATTGTGTTTGCCCAGATCAGTAGCACTTCCGCAAAATGTAATTGTAATTTAAAGTAATGCTTCCACAGTCCTTCTATTGTATGTATTTATTAGGAAGCATGGCCAAGCTTCCATGTGGTAATAGCACCCCCAACACGGCCCTTTAATGGGAGGTCCTATGCCTTAAATAGAAAGCACTGGATGGACGGCCTCATCTTAAAAAGCCAAAGGGCTGGGGGGAAGTGAGAAATCCTGCTATATTGATCCAGTGTCTAAGTATAAGGAATGCAAAAGTCTGCTAATCATAATTAAAGTACAAAAGGTTAGAAGTCAGGACCTTCCATTCATGTGATCACAGTAATGTATACTAAAACCCATTTGTTTATAATGTATGCCAGTGTGTAGATAATATGATAAAGCATGGGGCCCAGGAATGTGCATTGATTATCTTTCTTTGTTTATAATAATGTAAACAGACAAAAGTTTTGTCATTAAAAAAAGGTGCTAATTTTGCCCCAACCAATCAGATGCTAGCTTTCAAATGTTAAATAAGATCTGATTGGTTGGGGCAAAATTAGCACCATTTTTAACGATAAGAACTTTTATTGAATCTCCCTGTAAGAATTTTAAAAATAATACTTTCCACTGAACTTTCCCTTTAAAGACGGAATTTTTAAAAATGTTTTTTACCCCCTTTGTTGAGGTATGCAACAAGTAAGCCTTGTCACTTTCTTCAATGACTTTAATGTGTCTGATTTTGGATTTTCAGAAGTTCGAAAATCCGAAATCAGACCAGAGTCCTGAATTCAAACCAAACTGAGAGAACTGAAATCCACAGAAATCCCACACTCGGAATTACGATGGTCACAAAAATTTGAAATCCGGTGTTAAATATTAAAATTTCTGTCTCCAAAAAAAAAAAAATGGGGTTGATGTGCATTTTTTGTTTCCAGACATTTGACACCAGTGTTCTCCCCAGATTTTTTCCAGCTGGGTGGCATAAAAAAGTTGGGTGGGGCAGGGAAATTTATGTCCCGTATACAAAGCACGCAGGTTTGCCATGCTACACTTTCGTGGACTGGCAATCTTGCAATAGTTAGTTAACCTGTCCTTACATTATCTTGCGAATGTTAGAAACGGCTTGATCGGGCAGTTTTGATGCAAGTTTTGTCAACATTCTTTAGTGAATCACAATAATGTTCTCTCCAGAATTTTTTCCCAGCCGGGTGGCATTAAAAAGTAGCCGGCGGGCCGTCCAGCTAAAAAGATGTTAGGGAGAACGCTGGGCACAAAACTGAAAAAATGTTATCTCTTGTATCAATGATCACATTTGTTTTTAAGGAATCTGTCTTTCACTGACTACACACTACCTACACACATAACAATATACTCTCAATTTGTACAGTTATTAGAATCATGAAAAGGTAAATAAAAATCAATAAAAGTTATCTTATTAAAATGAAGTTATTTATTCGATTACATAACAATAGTTACTCTTATCTTTTTACCACAATGACACATATGGACTTCCTTTTCCTACTGTGTTTGTGTTTTATTTATAAAAATGCCTTGCTAAATTTAGACATCCTGTCTTCAGTACATTGAGGCTATCTATCTATCTATCTATCTATCTATCTATCTCTTCTATCCCTGTCTATCTATCTATCTATCTATCTATCTATCTATCTATATTATCTATCTATCTCTATCCCTGTCTGGTCTATCTATCTATCTATCTATCTAATCTATCTATCCTATCTATCTATCTATCTAATCTATCTTATCTATCTATCTATCTATCTATATCTATCTATCTATCTACTATCTATATATCCTATCTATCTATCTATCCCGATCTATCTATCTCTCTATCTATCTATCTATCTATCTCTTCTAATTCCCGTCCTAATCTATCTTGATCTTCTATCTTATCCTATCTATCCTATCTCTTCTATCCCTGTTCTAGCTATCATCTACTTATCTCTCTAATCCCTGTTTCTATCTATCTATCTATCTATCTTCTATCTATGCTATCTATCTATCTCTTCTATCCCTGTCTATCTATCTATCTATCTATCTATCTATCTCTATCTATCTCTATTCTTCATCCTGTCTATCTTATCTATCTATCTATCTATCTATCTCTTCTATCCTGTCTATCTATCTATCTATAATCTATCTCATCTATCTATCTAAATCTCTTTCTATCCCTGTCTATCTATCTATCTATGCTATCATCTATCTATCTATCTATCATCTATATATCTATCTATCTATCTATCTATCTCTTCATCCCTGTCTATCCCTATCTATCTATCTATCTATCTATCTATCTCTTCTATCCTTTCTATCTATCTCTATCTATCTATCTATCTATCTATCTATCTATCACTTCTATCCCTGTCTATCTATCTATCTATCTATCTATCTCTTCTATCCCTGTCTATCTATCTATCTATCTACTATCTATCTATCTATCTATCTATCTATCTATCTATCTATCTATCTATCTATCTATCCGCTTCATCCCTGTCCTGTCTATACTATCTCATATCCTATCTATTCTATCTATCTATCTACTATCTATTTATCATCTTATCTTGCTATATCTACATCTATCTATCTATCCATCTATCTACTATCTGATCTATCTATCTATCTACCATCTATATATCTAATCTATCTATGTTTCTATCTACCGCACCTATCCATCTATCTATCTATCTACCCACCTATCTATCAACCCACCTATTATCTATCTATCTATCATCTATCTATCTATCTATCTATCTATCTATCTATCATGATCTATCTATCTATCTATCTATCTATCTATCTATCTATCTATCTATCTAACCCACCTATCCATCTATGACTAATCTAACTTACCCCACCTATTTATCTACCCCCCTATCTTCTATATCTATCTATCTAATCTATCTGATCTATCTATCTATCTATCTAATCTCTATCTATCCTATCTACCCCACCTAATCCTCTATTCTATCTATCTATCTATCCTTATCTATCTATCTATCTATCTTATCTAACCCACCTTCCATCTATCTATCTATCTAGCTCTACCCACACCACCTATCTAATCTATTATCTATCTATCTATTCTATCTATCTATCTATCTATCCTACGTATCTATATATCTATCATATCTCTACCTACCTCTACCCACCTATCCATCTATCTAATCTATTCTACCCACCATATCCATCTATCTATCTACCTAAACGCTAACCCCCCCCTATCTACTATCTATCTATCTATCTTCTAATCTATCTAATCTATCTACTATCTAATCTAATCTATCTATCTATCTTATCTACCATCTTCTTCTTTCTACCCACCTATCCATTTTAATCTACTATCTAACCACTATCTATCTATCTATCCATCTATCTACTATCTTCAGTCTATCTATCTATCTATGCTATCTATCATCTACTCTATCTCTATCTAACTCTTACCCACGCTATCATCTATCTAATCTATCATCTATCTATCTATCTTATCCGCACCCTACCATTATCTTCATCTATTATCTATCTATCTATCTATCTATCCTATCTATCTATCTATCTATCTCTCTATCTAACCCCATCCATCTCTCTATCTATCTGACCGTATCTACTACCCCGACCTATACCATCTCTTCTATCTACTATCTTTACCAAACTTATACTAACTATCCTGATCTATCATCTATCTATCTATCTATCTATCTATCCTCTATTCTACGCCTCTATCTATCTATCTATCTATATCTCTATCTATCTAGTCTATCGCTACCCATCTTATCTATCTTATCTATTATCCACTCTCTATCTCTCTATCTAATAATCTATCATCTATCTATCATCTATCCTATCTATCTATCATAATCATTTATCTATCTATCTATCTATCCTAGATCTATTCAACATCTATCTATCTATCTATATATCTACCCTACCCACCTATCCATCTTATCTATTCCTATCTACCTATCTACGCACCTATGCCATCCCTATCTATCTATCTACCCCACCTATCTATCTATCTGATCTACGATCACTTCTAATCCCATGTTCTATCTATCTATCTAGTCTATCTATCTATCTAAATCTCTTCTATTCCCTGTCTTCCTTATCTATCTATCTATTTCTATCTACTTCTAACTATCTATCTACCTATCTATCTATCTATCTAACTATCTACTATCTATCTTCATCTATCTACCATCTTATATCTATCTCAATCTATCCTGTTCTATCTACACCAACCTACCCTATCCTATCTAGCGATCTATCCTAACCCCACCTATCTATCTAACCCTACCTAGCTATCTATCTATTCTATCTATCATCCCTACTATCTATCTATTATCTATCTATCTAATCATCATCTATCTATCTTATCTATCTATACTATCCTCTACCCACTATCCCATCATTCTATCTATCTACCCCCACTATTTATCTACCCCGCTATCTATCTATCTATCTATCTATCATCTACCCCACCTATCCTCTATCTATCTATCTATCTATCTATCTATCTATCTATCTATCATCTATCTATCTATCTATCTACCCACCTATCCATCTATCTATCTATCTACCCACCTATTTATCTACCCCCTTCTCTCTATCTATCTATCTATCTATCTATCTATCTATCTATCTATCTATCTATCTAATCTATCTATCTTTCTTCTACCCACCTTATCCACCTATCTATCTATCTATCTATCTATCTATCTATCTATCTATCTACCCACCTATCCATCTATCTATCTATTCTATCTACCCCACCCACCTATCTATCTATCATCTATCTACGTATCTATATACTATCATCATCTACCCACCTATCCTCTATCTATCTATCTACCCACCTATCCATCTATCTATCTATCTACCCCCCTATCCATCTATCTATCTATCTCATCTATCTACATCTACGTATCTATCTATCTATCTATCTACCATCTATCTAATCTATCTATCTACCCACCTATCCATCTATCTATCTATCTACCCCACCTTATCTATCTATCTATCCATCTATCTATCTATCATCTATCTATCTATCTATCTATCATCTATCTATCATCTATCTACTATCTACCCACCCTATCCATCTTTCTATCTATCTATCTATCATCTATCTATTATCCTATCTATCTAGCTACCCACCTATCCAGCCTATCTATCTATCTATCTATCTATCTATCTAACTATCTACCCACCTACTTATCTCTCTATCTATCTATCTATCTATCTATCTACCCATCTATCTATCTATCTATCTATCTATCTATCTATCTATCTATCTATCTATCTATCTATCTATCTATCTATCTATCTATCTACGCAATCTATCCCTATCTATCTATCTTATCTACCCTACCTATCTATCTATCTATTCTATCTATCACTTCTATCTCATCTAGCTTCTATCATCTATCTAATCCTATCTATCTATCATCTATCTATCTATCTATCTATCTCTCTTCTATCCCCTGTCCTGCTATCTATCTATCTATCTATCTATCTACTATCGATATCCTAATCTATCTACTATCTATTCTACATCTATTCTACTATCATATCTATCTGATATCTCTATCTCTTCACCTCTATTATCTATCTATCTATGCTTCTATCCTACCCCCACCTATCCATCTATCTATCTATCTAACTCTACTACCCACCTATCTATCATACCCACCTATCTATCTATCTATCTATCTATCATCTATCTATCTACTATTCTATCTATCTATCTATCATCTATCTATCTATCTATCTATCTATCTATCTACCCACCTATCCATCTATCTATCTATCTCCCCACCTATTTATCTACCCACCTATCTATCTATCTATCTATCTATCTACCCACCATCCATCTCTCTAATCATCTATCTATCTATCTATCTATCTATCTATCTATCATCTATCTAACCCACTATCCATCTATCTATTCTATCTCAACACCTATTTTTACTACCCACCTATCTATCTATCTATCTATCTATCTATCTATCTTATCTATCTACTCTACCCCACCTATCCACCTATCACTATCTACCTACCCTATCTAATCTCTATCTATCTATCTATCTACTATAATCCTCTACCCTATCCATCTATCTATCTATCTCCTGATCTCATCTAATCATCTCTATCTAACCCCTACCCCACCTATCTTCTCATCTATCTATCTATCTATTATCTATCTATCGTATCTAATCTATCTACGTATCTATCATCATCTAATCTATCTATCTACCCCCTATCCATCTCATCTATCTACCCCCACCTCATCTATCTATCTATCTCCATCTAATCATCTATCATCTCTCTATCTATCTAACTACTTCTACATCTACTACATCTCACCTATCCTATCTATCTATCTATCTATCATATCTATCTATCGCCTACCCTATTCCATCTATCCTCAGTCTATCTATCACCTAATCTACCCATCTATCTATCTCTCTCTATCTATCTATCTATCTATCTACTATCTCTCATCTATCTATCTATCTTCTACTCACAGTCTATATCTATCTATCCATCTACTACCATCCTATGCTATCTATCTATCTAACTTCGCCATATCCATCTATCTATCGCACTCATCCTCTATCTTCTATCTACTACTATCCATCGATCTACCCTATCTCTATCTATCTGCTGCTATCTATCTAGCTTATCTATCTATCTACCTCATCTATCTATCTATCTATCTGATCTATCTATCTCTATCTATCTATCTATCTATCTATCTATCTACTATCTATCTACTCTACCATCATCTATCTATCTATCTATCTATCTATCTATTCTATCATCTATCTATCTACTATTCTATCTATCTATCTATCTTATCTATCTATCTATCATCTACTCTACCCACCTATCTATCTACTCTATCTAAATCTATCTATCCTATTCTATCTCCCCATCTATCTATCTATCTATCCTATCTATCATCTATCTATCTCTATCTTATCTAATCTATCTATTACTATCCCTCTACTCCCATCCTATCTATCTATCTATCTATCTATCATCTATCTATCTATCCTATCCTACTACCCACCTATCCATCTATCTATCCTATCTATCTATCTATCTATCTAACACCTATCTCATCTATCTATCTCTCTACCCCCACCTACCTATCTACTATCTATCTATCTATCTATATCTATCTATCTATCTATCTATCACTATCTATCTATCTTCTATCTAATCCCTTTCTATCTATCTACTATCTATCTACTATCTATCTATCATCTATCTATCTATCTATTCTAATCTATCTATCTATCGTATCTATCTATCTATTCTTCTATCTATCCACTGTCTTCTATTTCTAATCTATCTATATACTGTCTACTATCTTCTATCTTACATCTTATCTATCTATCTATCTATCTAACCCATCTATACTATCTATCTATCTATCTTCTCTATTCTACTCCTACTATCCATCTTACTAGCTCCATCTACCCACTATCTATCTACCCACCTATCTATCTATCTATCCTATCTATCTATCTATCTATCTATCTATCATTCTATCTATCTATCTAGTTCTATCTATCTAACCGCCCACTGCTATTCTTCTACCACAGCTATCTATCTATCTATCTAATCTATCTATCTATCTTATCTATCCTATCTAAGCCCATCTATTATCCTATCTATCTATCTATCTATCTGATCTATCTATCTATCTATCTATCTATCTATCTACTCCACTACTATCCATCTATCTGTCTATCTATCTATCTATCTATCTACCCCACCCCAACCTATCTATCGATCTATCTATTCTTATCTATCGATCTAATCTACTACTTCTATCTTCTACTATCTACTATCTATCTATCTATCTAATCTGTCTGTCTATCTATCTATCTACACCTATCCTCTATCTATCTATCTACCCCCCTACCATCTATCTATCTATCTCAATCCATCCTATCCACTGCTATGCTATTATCATCTATTCTCATCTATACTATCTATATCTAAATCTACCACTCTATCATCTTGTCTCATCTACCCACCTGTCTATCTATCTATCTATCCTACTATCATATTATCATCTATCTATCTATCATTCTATCTATCGTATCTAATCTATCTATCTATCTATCTACTCTATCCCTAGTCTAGTCTATCTATCTATCTACTCTACTCATAATTCTCATCTTATCTATCTATATCTATCTATCCATCTATATCTATCTATCTATCTAGTCTTCACCACACCTACCCCACTATTCATCCTATCTAGCTATCTCCGCTTATCTATCTACCCCTCCTAGATCTTCTTCTATCTATCTATCTCTATGTACATCACATAATCTATATCTCCATCTATCTCATCTATCTACCCTATTCTACCCTTCTATCTATTATCTACTACTACCTTATCTTATTACTACACTCTCTCTATCTTATCTCTATCTTAATCTATCTATCATTATGCTCACCCCTCCTCTATCTATCTTATCTAATCTTATCTATCTATCCACTATTATCTATCTATCTATTACTCAATCTTTAGCTTGAGCTCTTAGACAGGACAATGCTAGTTGCTACTTCTATGCATCTGAATAACAGCTTGATCTATCTCCCCCTATCCCTAGTCTCTGATTACACCCCGATCAGCTATCTGCATCTCTCACCCACTATCACTATATAACACAGGTATAGTTATCTACTCTATCTATCTTATCGACACCTCTCTATCTATCTATCCCACCTCTTCTATCTAATCATCGTACGCCGATCTACTAATCTATCTATCATCTATCTATCTTATCTATCTATCTATCTATCATCATTCTATCTATCCTATCTATCAGTACCCACACGCTAGTCCATCTCTACATAATCTATCTATCTCTATCTTATCTACTAGTCACTTCCTCATCCTCATCTATCTACTGCTACACTCACCTATCCATCTCCTCTATCTATCTATCTATTTACCTCATCCTCCCTCTATCGCATCTATCTATCCTATCTCTATTTCTATCTCCCATCTATCTACCTATCTATCCTATCTATCTATCAATCTATCGAGATCTATCTATCTAGTTCTATCTTCTATCGTATGAGCTAGTCAGCAAGCCGTATCCTATCTCACATCAAAGTTCACTTTCAGTCTATCTCAATTACAGGTTGGATCTATCTCTCAATGTATCCAGCCACCTCCATCATCTATCCTATCATACCCCTATCTATCTATCTATCCTATCTATCTATCTTCATATCTTCTATCTATCTATAGATCTTATATCTATCCCTACATCTCTTATCTATATATCTATCATCTATCTATCTGATCTATACTATGCTGACCCACCTATCCTCTCTATCTATCTATCTATCTACTACTCCCTTCTATCACTATCCTTCGATCTTATCTACTAACCCGACTAGCCTATCCTATCTATCTATCTCTATCCATTATCTATCTATCCTATCATCTTCTATCCCTTCTGATCTCTCTTACCTCTATCTATCGTATCTATCTCTTCTAATCACCTTCTCTATCTATCTATCTATCTATCTATCTATCTCTATCATATTATCTTACAATCTATCTATCTCATCTATCTATCTATTAAATCTCCTATCTCATCATCTTCTCTCGCCGATCCATCTACTATTACCACATTAACATTATCATACCACTCACTCCCGTCTTTCCTTATCCTCTATCTGTCTTCTATCTATCTATCTATCTATCTTCTCTACTATCTTATCTATCTATCTCTCTTCCTCATCTATCATCTATCTACTACTATCACTACTTATCTCTGCTATCTAATTCCTTATCTATCTATCTCTACTCTATATTCTATCTATCTATCTTTCTATTCTACGCACACCCTATCCATCTATCTATTCTATCTACCACACCTATCTATCTGGACCCACCTAATCTATCTATCTATCATCTGATCT
>CM033475.1:21879124-21977767 GCA_019447015.1 Hymenochirus boettgeri | reverse complement strand
GAGTCGTAGTTGATGGCCAACCTATCATAATACAGCTATATGGCCATTGTAACCATACATCACATGCGTATGGCTTACTTTGGGGGGAAAGGTCCCAGAGGAAAATATAAGAGAAGGAAAAATTATTTAAGTCGCTATCAGATAAAAGATGAGTACACATCAGTACCAAATCGTAATATTCTGTCTGTCATCTTTGAAGCGGGTCGCAATCGTTTCTCGCATATAAAGGGTAAAAATATGGCCATATACATGTGATATGGTAAAGGTGGTCATATACCTGTGATTAGGTAAGGTGGCAAAACGCATGTGATTATGGTAAAGTGACCATATACCTGTGATTATGGTAAAAGTGGCCATATACCTGTGATTATGGTAAATATGTGTCATATGCACGTGTTTATGGTAAAGGTGGCCATACACATGTGATTATGTAAATGTGGCCATATACATGTGATTATGGTAAAGGTGTGTCATATACCTGTGATTATAGTAAAGGTGGCCATACGCATATGAATATGTATGTGTAGATAAATAGATAGATAGAGAGATATATGATAGATAGATAGATTAACAGACAGACTAGATAGATAGATAGACAGACAGACAATAGATGATAGATAGATAGATAGAGAGATAGATAGATAGATAGATAGATAGATGGATAGGTGGGTAGATAGATAGATAGATAGATAGATAGATAGATAGATAGATTAGACAGACAGACTATATAGATAGATAGACAGACAGATAGATGATAGATAGATAGATAGATAGATAGATAGATAGATAGATAGATAGATACGTAGATAGATAGATAGATAGATAGATAGATAGATAGATGATAGATAGATAGATTAGACAGACAGACTAATAATAGATAGACAACAGATAGATGATAGATAGATGATAGATAGATAGATAGATATGTGGGTAGATAGATTAGGTGGTAGATAGGTAGATAGATATCTAGATGATAGATAGGTATAGATAGATAGATAGTAATAGTAGATAGATAGAATAGATAGATGATATATAGATGATATTGGGTAGAGTTATAGATGTGTAGTGATGGTGGTGGTAGATAATATAGATGTGATGTGTGTTGATGATGTAGATGGATAGATGATTCTCGGTTGTCGTCTCGCCGCTGCTCCTCGCTCCGCTAGCTCGGTGGTGTCGCTCGCTCGCTCGCTGGTCGCTCGCTCGCCCGCTCGCTCCGTCGCTCGCCTGGCTCCTGGCTCGGTGGGTCGCTCTCGCTCGCTCGCGTCTCTCGCTGGTCGCTCGCTCGCTCGCCGCTCGCTCGCTCGCTTGTCGCACTCGCTCGCTAGCTCGCTCGCTGGCTCGGTGGATCGCTCGCTCTCCTCGCTCGCCTCGCCTCGCTCGCTCGCTCCGCTCGCTCGCTCCTCGCTCGCTCGCTCGCTCGCGGTCGGTCGCTCGCTCGCTCGTGGGCTCGCTCGCTCGCTCGCTCGCTCGCTGGCTGGGGTGCTCGCTGCAGCTGCTGCTCGTAGCTAGATGCTGCTCGGATCGATCGCTCGCTCCTCGCTCGCTCGCTCCTTGATCGCTCGCATCGCTCGCGCTCGCTCTCATCCTTGCTCTCCCCCCCTGTATGCCTCGCGCACTCACGCACTTGTGCCAAATTGTTCACCTTTTATTTCATGTGCAAAGAACAAACTAGCGACATTTCGGTCCTTGTCTTAGACCTTTCTCAAGCTATCTATAGCGATAGATAGATAGATAGATAGATAGATAGATTGATAGATAGCTAGATAGATAGATAGATAGATAGATGGGTAGATAGATAGATAGATAGTAATCGATAGATCAGATCGATCGATATAGCTAGCTCGATAATCGATGGATAGATAGATTCGTAGACTAGATCGATGATGCTGGGTCGCTCCTCGATCTGCTCCTCGCGACGACTGCTGGTGTGGGTACCTCGCTCGCTCGCTACGCTCGCTGCATCTGTGGGTCGCTGTCGCTCGCTCGCTCGCTGCTCGCCGCTCGCTCGCTCGCTCGCTGGCTCGGTGCTTGGTCGCTCGCTCGCTCGCTGCTTCTCCTGCTCCGTCGCTCGCTCGCTCGCTCGCTGCTCGCTCGCTCGCTCCTTCGCTCGCTGCTCGCTCGCTCGCTCGGTGGTCGCCTCGCTCGCTCGCTCGCTGCGCTCGGTGGGTCGCCTTCTCGCTCGCTCGCTGGTCGCTCTCTCGCTCGCTCCGTCGCTCGCTCGCTCGCCTCGCTCGCTGCCTGGCTCGGTGGGTCGCTCGCTCGCTCGCTGGGCTCGGTTGGGTCGCTCGCTCTCTCGCTGGCTCGTGGGTCGCTCGCTCGCTCGCTCGCTCGCTCTCATCGCTCCGTCTCTCGCTCGCTCGCTCTCTCGCTCGCTCGCTCGCTCGCTCGCTCGTGTGGTCTCTCGCTCGCTGTCGCTCGCTCGTCGCTGGCTCGGTGGGTCGTCGCTCGCTCGCTCGCTCGCTCGCTCGCTCGCTCGCTCGCTCGCTGGCTCGGTGGGTCGCTCGCTCGCTCGCTCGCTCGCTGCTCGGTGGGTCCTCCCTCGGTGGGTCGCTCGCTCGCTCGCTGGCTCGGTGGGTCGCTCCTCGCTCGCTCGCTCCTTCGCTCGCTCCGCTCTCGCTCGCTCGCTCGCTGCTCGCTCGCTCGCTCAGCTCGCTCGCTCGCTCGCTCGCTCGCTCGCTCGGTGCGGTCGTCGCTCGGTGGTCGCTCGCTCGCGCGCTGGCTCGGTGGGTCGCTGCTCCCCTCGCCTCGCTCGCTCTCTCGCTGGTAGCTCGCTCGCTCGCTCGCTCTCGCTCGCTCTACTCGCCTCGCCCCGGGCTTCCCGCGCTCGCTCGCTCGCTCGCTCGCTCGTCGCTCGCTCGCTCGCGAGCTCCCGGGCTCGCCAGCTCTCGCGCGCTCGCTAACGCTCTCGGTGGCGCCTCGCTCGCCTCGCTCGCCTCGCTCCCGGTCCTCGCCCGCTCGCCTCGCTCGCTCGCTGCTGGTGGGTCGCTCGCTCGCTCGCTGCTCGCTCGCTGGCGCGTCGCTCGTCCTCGCTCGCTCGCTCTCGCCTCGCTCGCTCGGTGTCGCTAGCTACTCGCTCGCATCGCTCGCTCGCTTAGCTCCTAGCCTCGCTCGCTCGCTCCGCTCGCTCGCTCGCTCGCTCTTAGCTCTCTCTCGCTCTGGGCCTGCCTCGCTTCGGCTCGCTGCGGGCTCGCTCTCGCTCTCTCGCTCGCGACGCTCGCTCGTCTCGCTCCCTTCGCTCGACTGGCGCCCTCGCTCGCTCCTCGCTCGCTTTGCTCGGGGTCAGCTCGCTCGCTCGCTCGCTCCTCGCTCGCTCTCTCGCTCGCTCGCCCGCGCTATCGGTGGTCGCTCGCTCGCTCGCTCGCTCGCTCCGCTGGGTCTCTCGCTCGCTCGCTCGCTCCTGCCGCCCTTCGCTCGGTGGGTCGCTGCTCCTCGCTCGCTCGTGCGTCGCTCGCTCGCTTCGCCTGGTCTCCTGCGCATCGCTGGCTCGCTCCGTCGCTCGCTGCTCGCTCGCTAGCTCGCTCGCTCGCTGGCTCGGGTGAGTCGCTCGTCATCGCTCGCTCGCTCGCTCGTCGGTCGCTGCCGCTCGCTCCTGCTGTGCTTGCGTGGTCGTCGTCGCTCGCTCTCGTCTCCGCTGCCTCGCTCTCTCCTTCGCTTCGTCTGTCGCTCTGCTCGCTCAGCTCGCCTCGCTTCGCTCGTGCTCGGGTGGTCGCTCGCTCTCTCGCTGCTGGCTGCGGTCGTCCGCTCGCTCTGGGCGCATCGTCGCTCGCTCGTCTCTGCTCGTCGCTCCTCTCGCAGCTCGCCAGCTAGGCTCGGTGGGTCGCCCTCGCCTACGCTTCGCTTCGCTGCGCTCGTCCTCCGCTCGCTGATCGCTCGCTAGCGTCGCTCGCTCGCTCGGCTCGTGGGCGCCTGCGCCTCGCTCGCTCGCTCATCGCTCGCTCGATCGCTTTTCTTGTCGCTCCCTCGCGTCGCGTCGCTCGTCTCGCTCGCTGGTCGCGTGGCCTCGCCTCTGCTCGCTGTCGCTCGCTCGCTCGTGCTCGCTCCTCGTGCCTCGCCGCTGAGCTCGGTGGGTCGCTCGCTCGCTCGCTCGCTCGCTCTGCTCCTGCTGTGCTCGTGGCCTCCGCTCTCGCGCTGGTGGTCGCTCCTGGGTCCTCGCCGCTCGCTGGCTACGTGGGTCGCCTGCTCGCTCGCTGTCGCTTCCTCGCATCGCTGCTCTCTCGCTCGCTCGCTCGCTCGCTCGGCTCGCGCTCGCTCCTCCTCGCTCGCTCGCTCGGTGGTCGCTCGCTGGGTCTTGGCTCGCTCGCTCGCTGGCTCGGTGGGTCGCTCCCCCTCCGCTCGCCTCGCTCTCTCGCTGCGTCGCTCGCTCGCTGCTCGCTATGGCTCGTCGCTCGCTGCGCTCAGCTCGCTCGCTCGTCGTCGCTCGCTCTCTCGCTCCGTCGCCGATCCCGCCCGCGCTCGCCCTGCTCGCTCGCCCTGCTGCATCGCTCGCTCGTCTCGCTCGCTCGCTCGCCAGGTCGCCCTCGCTCGCTCGCTCGCTTCGACATCCCCCGGGCTCGCCTCTCCTGGCTCGCTCGCTCAGCTCGCTCTAAGCCTCTGCATAGCGTTGAGCTGGATCAGCTCGCTTCTGCTGGCGCTGCGATCGCTCGCTGCTACGCTCGCTAGCTCGCTGCTCGTCGGCGTTCGGATCGCTCTCTCCTCGGGCCTCGCTCCGGTGGCTTGCTCGCTTCGCCCTCACGCTCGCGCTGCTCGCTCGCTGCTGCTCGCGTCGCCTGCGCTCGCTCGATCGCTCGCTCGCTCGCCTCCGCTCGCTCCTCGCTCGCTGTGCTCGCTCGCTCGTCTCTCGCTGCGGGTCGCCTCCTCGCTGCTCGCTGCAGCTCGCTCGCTCCTCGCTTCTGCCTCGCTCTCTGCTCGCTCGCCTGGGGTCCGCTCGCTGCTCGCTCTTCGCTCGGTCCCGCCGTCCTGCTGGGTGCTCGCTCGCCTCGCGCTGCTTCCTGGTCTCTCGGCTCGTGTGGTCGCGCTCCTCGCGCCTCTCGTGGGCGCCGCTCCTGCCGCTCGCCTCCCTCGCTCGCTCGCTCGCTGGCTACGGTGGGTCGCCTCGCTCCGCTGCCTCGCTCGCCTCGCTCGCTACGCTCGCTGCCCGCTCCGCCTGGCTCGGCTCTCTCGCGTGGCTGCGCTCGGTTGGTGTCGTCCGCTCTTGCTCGCTGCTCGGTGGGGCTCTCGCTCTGCTCGCGTCGCTCTCCCCCCTTGTCCTCCGCTGCCTACGCTCCGTCCCGCGTTGCCTTTGTGCCCCCCTTGTCCCTCCCTTTTCTTTCCGGTGCCCCCGTCCCCCCTCCGCCCCTTTCGGTCCCTTTCTTCCGCCTTTCTCACCGCTCTCCTCGCGCTCGCTCGCTCGCTTACGCTCGCTCGCTTCGCTCGCTCGCTCGTTGGGGCTAGCTCGCTCGCTCGCTCACTCGCTCGCTTTCTACTCGCTTCGCTCTCTCGCTCGCTCGCTCGCTCGCTCGCTCTGGGTCCCCGCTCGCTCGCTCGCCGCTGGCCTCGGTTGGGGTCGGCTCCGCACTCGCTCGCTCGCTCCCGCTCGCTCGCTCGCTGGCTCTGTGGTCGCTCGCTACCTCCTCGCTGCTGCATCGTCTCTGCCTCTCTGCTCGCTCGCTGGCCTTCAGTGGTCGCTCGCTCGCTCGCTCGCTCGCTCGCTCGACTGCTCGCCGCTCGCTCCGGCTCAGCTCGCTCGCTCGCTGCTCGCTCGCTCGCCTCGCTCGCTGGCTCGCTCGCTCGCCTCGGTGGGTCGCTCGCTCGCTCGCTGGCTCGGTGGGTCTCCCTCCGCTCGCTCGCTCGACTGGTTCGCTCCTCGCTCCTCCCGTCGCTCTCTCGCTCGCTCGATGGCTCGGGGGGTCGCTCGCTCGCTCGCTGGCTCGGTGGGTCGCTCGCTCGCTCGCTGGCTCGGTGGGTCGCTCGCTCGCTCGACTCGCTCAGCTCGCTCGCATCGCTCGCTCGCTCGCTCTCTCCGTCGCTCGCTCGCTCGCTCGCTTCGCTCGCTCGCTCGCATCGCTCGGCTGGGATGGAGTTCGCTACGCTTCGCTCGCTCGCTCGCTCGCTCTTGCTCGGTGGGGTCGCTCGCTCGCTGCTCGCTCGCTCGCTCGCTCGCTCGCTCGCTCGCTCGCTGGCTCGGTGGGTCGCTTCTCTGCTCGCTCGCTCGCTCGCTCGCTCGCTCGCTCGCTCGGTGGCGTCGCTCCCTCGGTAGGGCGCTCTCTCCTCGCTCGCTCGCTCGCTCGCTGCTCTCTCCTCGCTCCTGCGCAGCTCGCTCTCGCTCGCTCGGTTGGTCGCTCGCTCGGTGGTCGCTCGCTCCTAGCTGGCTCGGTTGTTTCGCTCCCCCGCTGCTAGCTCGCTCTCTCGCTGGTCGCATCGCATCGCTAGATCGCTCGATAGTCGATAGATCGATAGTAGTCGCTAATCGCTAGATCGACCGACCGGCTGAAGACGATCGATCGATCCTAATCGATCGATCGATAGCTCCTGCATCGCTCGCCTCGCTTCCTCGCTCGTCTCTAGCTCGCTCGTCGCCGGGCTAGCCGCGCTCGCCCATGATCGCTCCTCGCTAGTCGCTCGCTAGCTCGCTCGCTAAGCCCCGGCTCGCCGCTCTAGCTCTCTCGCTCCTTCGGTGGGCGCTCAGATCGCTCGCTGGCTCTGTGCCTCGCTCGCTCCTCGCTCGCTCGCTCGCTCGCTGCCCTCGGTGGGTCCTCCTCGCTCGCTCGCTGCTTGCTCGCTCGCTGCGCTCGCTCCTCGCTGGGTCGCTCGCTCGCTCGCTCGCTCGCTCGCTCGCTCGCTCGCCGCTCGCTCGCTCGCTGCTCGCCTGGCGCTCGCTCGCTCGCTCGCTCCGCTCGCGACGCTCCGCTCGGTGGGTCGCTCGCTCGCTCCGTCCGTCTGCTGCTCGCTCGCTCGCTCGCTCGCTCGCTCGCTCGCTCCTGGCTCGCTCGCTCGTCGGCTGCTGGGTCGCTCGCTCGCTCGCTCGCTCGCTCGGCTCGCTCGCTCGCTCGCTCGCTCGGCTCGCTCGCCTCCTCCGCTCTGGGTCGCTCGCTCAGCTCGCTTCGCTCGCTCGCGCCTCGCTGGTGGGTCGCTCGCTCGCACTCGCTCCTCGCTCGTCTCGCTCCTCGCTCGTCTCGCTGTCGGTGGTCGCTCGCTCGCTCGCTCCTCGCTGCTCGCTCGCTCGCTCGCTCGCTGGCTCGGGGGGTCGCTCGCTCGCTCCGCTCGCTGCTACGCTCGCTCGCTCGCTTCGCTCCTGCTCGCTCGCTCGCTGGCTCCGCTCCTCTCTCGTTGGGCTCGCCTCGCATCGCTCTAGCTGGTGGGTCGCTCCTTACCGCTCGCTCGCTCGACTGGTCAGCTGCCTCGCTCGCCTCCGTCGCCTCGCCCTCGCCTCGCTCGCATCGCTCGCTGGCTCGGTGGGTCCCCTCGCTCGCCTCGCCTGGCTCGGTGGGTTCGCTCCTACGCTCGCTGGCTCGTGGGGTCCGCTTCGCTCGCTCGCTCTCTCGCTCCGTCGCTCGGCTCGCTCGCTCGCTCGCTCGCTTCCTGCTCGGCTGCCGCTCCTTCGTCGGTGGGTGGGTTCGCCTCCTCGCTCGCTCGCTCGCTGCTCGCTGGCTCGGTGGGTCTCTCGCCGCTCGTCGCTCGCTCGGTGGCTCGTCTCGGTGGCTCGGTGGGGTCGCCCGCTCGCCTCGCTCGCGCTCGCCCTCGGCTCGCCTCGCCCCCCCCCCCCGCCCCTTTACATTCGCTTACCGCTTCCTCGGTTGGGGTCGCTCACTCGGTGGAGCGCCCTCGCCTCTCTCGCTGGCATCGGTGGGTCGTCGTCTCGCTCGCTCGCTCGCTGCCTGCTCCCTCCGCTCGCTTCGCGCCTGCTCGTGGGGTCGCCCTCGCCTCGGCTCGCTCGCTCGCTCGGTGGGTTCGCTACACATCGGTGGGGGGGGTCGCTCGCTCCGCTCGATGGCTCTGTGGTCGCCTCGCTCGTCTCTCGCCGCTTCCCTCTCGCCCCTCGCTCGCTCCGCCCTTCGCTCGCCTCGCTAGCTGCTCGCTCGCCCGCTTCCCGCCTCGCCTCGCTCGGTGGTCGCTCCGCTCGGTGGGTCGCTTCGCCTCGCGCTGGCTCGGTGGGTCGCTCTCGCCCGCTTTCACCTCGCTTCCCTCACTCATCTCCTGGCGGTCCGCTTGCCTCGCTTTCGCGTAGCTCCTCGCTCGCATCGTACGCTGCTCGCCTCGCTCGCCCTCCCTCTCTTCCGCTTCCCTCGTCGCCCTCCGGTCGCCTCTCGCTAGATAGACCGCCCAAGGGTCTAGAAGCGACATCGACTAGATCGATAGATAGATCTATAGATGCTAGATAGATAGATTCGACACAGGGCATAAGAACGTGATAAGATAGATAAGATAGAAAAGAATAGGTTGGGGTAGCCATAAGCATTATATAGATATCCTGGAAATAGGTGCGATAGATAGATAGATAATAGATTAGATAGATATATGGGGTTAAGATAGATATAGATAGATGAATAGATATATAGATAGATAGATATATGGGTAGATAGATGAATAGATAGATAGATAGAACGAGAGATATAGATAGGTGGGTGATAGACGTTAGATAAGATCAGATAGATAGAATAGATGGAATAAGGTGGGGGTAGCTAGATGATAGTAGATCGATGATAGATAGCATAGATAGTAGATTGATAGGGTGTGGGTAATTATATGTAGACATAGATGATAATAGATTATATAGATAGATGGGGATGATAGAAAACCTCGCACTTGGCTCGCTTCGCTCGCTCCGTGGGTCGCTCTCGCGCCTCGCTGGCTTCGTGGTCGTCGCTCTTCTGTGCCTCGCCTCCGTGGCGTCCGCTCGCTCGCTCGCTCGCTTCCCCGTCGCTCGCTCACTTCGCTCGCTTGCTACCGCTGGCTCCGGGTGGGTCGCCTCGCTCGCTCCGCTGGCTCGGTGGGTCGCTCGATCACGACTCGCTGGCTCGGTGGGAGGGTCGCTCTCTCGCTCGCTCTCTCGCTCCGTCGCTCGCTCGCTCGCTCCCTCGGATTTACCATAATCACATGTGTATGGCCACCTTTACCATAATCACGTGCGTATGACCATATTTACCATAATCACATGTATATGGCAACTTTTACCATAATCACAGGTATATGGGCACTTTTACCATAAGCACATGCGTATTGCCACCTTTACCATAATCATAGGTATATGGCCACCCTTACCATAATCATAGGTATATGGCCACATTTACCATAAGCACCTGCGTATGGCCACCTTAACCGTTATCACATGCATATGGCCACCTTTACCAATATCACAGGTATATGGCCACCTTTACCATAAGCGCATGCGTATGGCCACCTTTACCATAATCACATGCGTATTACCATCCTTACCATAATCACATGCATATAGTCACCTTTACCATAATTCCATGCGTATGGCCACTTTTACCATAATCACAGGTATATGGTCGTTTTTACCATAAGCACATGCGTATTGCCACCTTTACCATAATCACAGGTATATGACCACCTTTACCATAATCATAGGTATATGGCCACCTTTACCACAATCATAGGTATATGGCCACCTTTACCATAAGCACAGGTATATGGCCATCTTTACCATAAGCAAATGCGTATGGCCTCCTTTACCATAGTCACATGCGTATGGACACCTTTACCAAAATCACAGGTATTTGGACACCTTTACCATAATCACATGTGTATGGCCACTTGTACCATAATCACATACGTATGGCCACCTTTACCATAATCACATGCGTATGGCCACCTTAATCATAATCACAGCTATATGGCCACCTTTACCATAATCACATGCGTATGGCTTTACTTGAGTCCCCAGATGAAAATATAGAGAAGGAAAAATTATTTATAGTTCGCTATCAGATAAAAGCTGAGTACACACAGTACCAATCTGTAATATTCTGTCTGTCATCTTTGAAGCGGTCGCAATCGTTCTCCCTATATAAAGTATACATATTAAGTATAGGGAGATTGCTTGTGACTGCCATACATCTAATGATAGACCCTACACTAGTAAAGGGGGGACAAGTGATATTTTCCATCCTTAATTACCATTTCTGGTATTTAAGATTTCAGTTCCTGCCTTTTGTTTCCTCTGTAAGGGGAAAGTTTGTACATTTCTGTTTAAAATCTTTGTATTTCCTAATCATTTATGAGCCAGGCATTGAAACTATTATTACTGGTCCTGTATCTTAGTACTAGAGGGTCTTGCAAACATTTTCCTTTTTATGAGTTTAACTTAAAATAAAATCCCCTAGTGGTTGAAATCAATCCACACCCTGCCATGTGTTATTCCAAAGTTAAATCAAATAATATCTACAGATGTCTAATGGGAATTTTTTTTCCTTCAGCTACTATCATAGTAAGGGATTCTGGCAAATCAACAACAACTGTACATTATGTATTTGGATTCATGGCAGAGAAAAGTGGGAATGGAGCAATGTATTAAATACTAGTTTAAAGGACAACTCCACCCTCATAAGAACATCTTTTAGAAAGAATCGCCTCTTTATAATATGTTGAAATATCATAGTTTGTCCTATGAATTCATTACTGTATGCCTGCTATGCTTCTGGGTGCCTCATGAAAACTGAGCAATTTAGAAACCTGTACTGAGCCTTTACTGAGCCTGGGCATGCTCAGAAAAGGCAGACAGGGGATTAACATTCAGTCATTGGCTGTGATGTCAACTGTCAAATCCATAACTGACAGTTGCTAACTGGAAGAACCAGGAAGCAGAAACAGGGGAAACAGGACATTGTGCAGGATTTCAGGTTAGACTTATATATTTCACATTTCAAACTATTACTGTTATAGGGTTTTGGGGGGTGATTTACCTGTATGTAAGTTTTAATTTTAGGGCTGGACTTGCCCTTTAAAGCGATATCAAGGATTTTTTCCCCTAATTGCTGGCATTTCTCTAGTCTCGTACTTCAACCTTTATCTTCAAATCCTTTAAGCAAGACAGATAGCAATGCAGAGTTTATTCTCCGATTGCACAGATAGCTGCAAATACTGGGAAGTTTCTTTCCAAAGCGGTTCGGTGGACCTTATGAAAGTTCCAAATGATTGTATCAGAATTTTTAAATCTTTAATAGCATTTTAGAAATTTCCATAAAATTTTTAATTTTCTAATGGAATCTTTGCATTTTCAATATTTTTTCCCCGTTTTTTTAATGAAAAGTTTTGAAAAATCTGATTCCACAGATTTTCGAAACCAGGTTTGTTTTAAACTGGGATTCATCACTACTAGGCATTAGTGATGGCCCAGCGGATTTACCTCGTTCGCGAACGGCGGATATTGCGGATTTTCCAGTTTTCCGCCTTCCAAACTTTTCCGAACTGCGTTTTCGAAAATTTTCGAAATTACGAGGATTTCTCATATTTTCGAAAATACGGGAAAATACAAGAAATCCTCGTAAATTCAAAATTTTGCGGATTTTTCACATTTTTGGACAGAGCAACCCACATTTTCGGGTCCGTATTTTCAAAGAATCCTCGTATTTTCGAAGAATCCTCGTATTTTCGAAGAATCCTCGTATTTTCAAAGAATCCTCGTATTTTCGAAGAACGGATTTTGCCGAATTTTCATTTTAATAGGTTTTAATGGGTCCGCTCGCGGATTTTCGAATTTTCCCATTTTTTCGAAAATTCACGTATCCTCAAGCGGACTGGATTTTGCGAAAAGTTCGGGCATCTCTACTAGGCATGTGGATCCTTAACAATCAAATAAGGATGCATTTTCTTCCGTAGACAAATCATACCAGAGCTTCCTCTACCTACTCAGGTTCAGTTGGTGTGTGAAGTTCTCTATGATTTGTCTTTAAAATGAAATCTTTCCTGTGTAACTCACCATGGAAGTTGTGCTACTTCCCAATGCACTGTGCCAACACTAGAGATGGGCAAACTTCCGAAGATCTGTTCTACTCAAGGATTCGGGGATTTTCAAAAAAAAGTGTGAAAATGAGAAAACCCGCAAGTGGAACCATTTGGGGAAAGTCAATTGGGGGAAAAAAACCTGAAAATTTCTGCCTAAAATAAAGGTGTAAATAGCAATGGTAACTTTCTGTTAATGGCTCAGGGACCTATGGAATGGTCTGGGGAACACGTATCAATGCCCACAATCTTTAAAAAAACACCGTCCAGTATGGGAAACTTCATGCACTTCCTGTTTTGGCATTTCTAGAAATTTTGAACTTACAAAATCAAAATTTCAGAAGTCTTTCAATTTTTGAAAATTTTTAGAAATACTAAATTTTTTAAAAAACCGCAAACGTGGTTTGGAAATTCCTAAAAATCCACGAAATCCACGGTCCACGGATCTCGGAAATTGGCCACCGGAACCTGGTTTGTCGGTCCATCTCTAGCCTACACTTGGTATCTGTGAGTATGGGGAACCCCCATGGTGCCATTTACCTGCTGCTATATATTGTATTAAGCTGATTTAGATGACTGCCTGGGGTAGTTCCTTTTTTATGTTTTTATGTAAGTCCCTTTAACTATTAAAGGCCAATTGTATGTGTTTCTCTATCTGCTGTTATCTGTTTATTGAGAGTGTTGCAGACGAGTATCTTTATTTATTCTCTTTTGCTGTATATTGTAGTTTTACTGGTACCTGCCCCCTTGGGTTTACATTTTTTGGAAAGACCAGAGCCCTGCCATTTTTATTGTGTTGTATTCCCTCTATGTAAGAATGTGTTCACCCCGTATGGATACATTACTTGCCTATTTGAAGGCTTAACAAATCTTATATGAATTAATAGAATTGTTTCGAATTGTTCTCTCTAATGAAAATTTTTTATTGTCCCAAACATTTTGTATATATATATATATACTCAGGTTTTAAAACCTTATACTCGGGTCAAGCACGGGTCAATCACTCACTCAGTCTTCAATCCAGCAATCTGGCTGCCGCTTGCTCCACATGTAATGATCTCCCAGCTGACGTCACTACTCGGTGCCTGTCTCACTTCCCGGCACCGTGTAGTGATATCGGGGAATTTTTTGGGCCTGGCCTGAGGGCTCTTGTCACTGCAGATGTTTGGAAACTACAACTCCCAGCAAATAAAGCATGCTGTGAGTTGTATTTTCCAAACATCAGGAGTGCCAAGGAATTGGGGATACCCTATGGGATTACTGTCCATTTAAAGAACAACTAATGCCTGAAAACAATGAAAACAATATAGAATCAGGAGGATGGTATCTATTGTTGAAAATATGCCTTTTGATTCTGTATTGTTTTGAGGGTTTAGTTGCCCTTTAAATAGACAGCAGAATTCCCATACAGTAGTCCAATACAGTAATAGCCACAGAACAATACAGAATCAGAAGGCAGTAATGGTCATTTTTTTCTACCCTCGACTTATACTTGAGTCAATCATGTTTTACTCATTTTCCAGGTAAAATGGGTACCTCGGCTTATACTCGGACCGACTTATATTTGAGTATATACGGCACTTTGTATAGATATAAGATACCTACAGTAAATTAAAGTTACAGTAGCTACTTGCAGTGTCCTGCTTCCTTTGCTCAAAAATAAGTAAAAACTCCATCGCCAGCAACAGGAAAGCTGCCCCACCAAGCTACATTCATATCTGGGCAGCAGATAAAACGCTGAATTGAAACAAGGTTTGTGCCAGCAACTTAGACTAACAGAAAAAACAGAAACCCATTCACTTAGAAGAGCTCTATAAAACATTTAAAGTGACCATACATGGGAAGACATTTGCACAATAATGCAAACAATTAATTGGAAGTAGCAATTGAAATGCGCCATCAATCTCAAATGGAAAAACATTGAATCAAATTCATTTAATTGACTGAAAACATTGGCATAGCCAGTTATTTGAAATGGGGTGATTGAATTCCTCAACATTAATTCAATAAAAGAGAACAGCACATTAGCCCCTCTCCATTTATTAGGTGACCTAGATTTGTGGGGGGGGTTATTAAAGGAATACTTCACCCAGAAAGTAAACTATTCCTTTTTTGCATTAATTGAAGAATGTGAGGTAAAGGAGCTATGTCTTACCTCCCGTTCTTCAATTAATGAAACAGGAACCTGGAACGAAGATAGAAAACTGACCTGTGAGCGCAATCCGCTGGCTCCTCGGACAGGTCCCCACTGTGTCCGTATTTTACAAAACTTTAGTGCCTATAAGTGTGCATATGCGCTAAAAAGCAGAAACAGACGGGACCTGACAGAGGAGCCATTGATGGATGGTTTTATTGGTGCAAGTTTACTATCTTCAATCCTGGCTCCTGTTAAATTAATTGAAGAACAGGAGGTAAGACATAGCTCCTTTACTTCCTGTTCTTCAATTAATGCAAAAAAGGAATAGGCTCCTTTAATATCAGTAAGTAATCAGCTGGTACTAAACCCATCCATGTATGTAGACCAAAAAGGAATTTATCTAGAGCCATAAACTCAATCCACATTGTGGACTCTCAGTAAACTTCCCTAAATGTGTCTTAGACCAGCGCCCTACCTTAAATGTACTTGGTGTCTTTCTATTGGCTTTTTATGTTTATCAGTCTCTGTACGGCCATTAATGTAAATCATATTCACAAGAAGACAATGTAAATCATCTAACAGAAAATACACACCTATTCCCAAACTGATTCCCAGTTAAAATGAATCATTCACAAAGTGGAAATAAACTGAAATCAGTTCAGGTTAAAACAAAGGCTTAATATTAGCAATGGATTATGGGTGGTATTTAGAAACATTTGTTGTCGGCAAAGTCCGACTGGGTTCAATTTAGAAGATGTAGGGGGAGATGCAATATATTTCGCTATCGCAATCTACGTGCACTCGTTTCCGCAATGTATTAACCACTTTGTGACCGTTAATACATTGCGAAAACACTAGCGGTAAGTTGTGACCTTTTGCGTGTGTTTTAATGACACCATTGAAGAGGCGTTAATTGTCACACACAAGAAACTAGCACAAAAACCGGCACAAAATTTATTGCATCACTTTGCGCAAAGAAAAAAAAGTGCGACATGGCGCAGGCAGTGCAAAACCTTCGCTAACACGTTAGTACATGGGTTAGCGTGATTTTATCGATTATTTTCTCGTTAGCGCGGGATATTGCATCTCCCTGGTAGTTTTTTGGATGTTGAAAGTGGAGCCACAACATGGCTATAGAGTTGATATGGGACGATAGTTTAATTCCCCCATTGAAGTCAATAGTGTAATATTGTGCGGAATCGAAATACCATTTACACCGCTTTTCCGATGGGACATTGACAATAATGTATCTGTATAAATACGGACGTTTGTATGATTTCAGGTCTGTAAAATTATACAGAATCCTATAGAATCCTATTGGCAAACAAACCACTAATGTGAGCAAGTAAGGACATGTGATCCAATGTTTCAGCCCAGTAAACTGCGCAGATCAATTGCTTGGTTGATTGGGTCAGTCCTGACCTGACTGATTTTAGGCAAGATAATGGTGTATTGAGAAGGCCACACTTTTCTCTTATATAACAAAGGCTTTTAATATACTT
Organism: Hymenochirus boettgeri; assembly: GCA_019447015.1. Lineage (NCBI taxonomy): Eukaryota > Metazoa > Chordata > Amphibia > Anura > Pipidae > Hymenochirus > Hymenochirus boettgeri. The sequence goes on along the minus strand of CM033475.1, from coordinate 21,962,185 downwards.
ACAGGGTTATTCAATAAAAGTTCTTATCGTTAAAAATGGTGCTAATTTTGCCCCAACCAATCAGATGTTAGCTTTCAAATGTTAAATAAGATCTGATTGGTTGGGGCAAAATTGGCACCATTTTTAACGATAAGAACTTTTATTGAATCTCCCTGTATATGTCGATATTTAGTTGAAGTGACTACAAAATGTCTTGACTGACATTAATGATCAGTTAATTTGTCATTGGGAATATCAAGCACAAATATTTAAACAGTTAAAATGAAAAGTACCTGGGGCAGGGGGGTAGGATTAATTATTCCTACCTCCCAATATTGTTTTTATCTGCCAGGCATCCTCCTGGCTTTAGCACTAAGTTTTATATAAAGAAGCCCAGTCCGACATTCTGGTGCATGAAAAATTGGACATGCACAAAGCGTTTTTCTTCATTCTGGCTCTTTTCAATGAAACAATATTGGGAGGTAGGAATAATCAACCCTACCTCCCTGCCCCAGGTACTTTTCACTTTAAAAAATAGTTTTTACAGTGTAGTTGTCCTTTAAGTTACTTAATGGAAATGTCAATGACTGAACAGCATAAGTAAACCTACCTACCAAGAACAAAGGCAATGGGTTGCTGGAGATCACTAAACACTAAAACACAAAATAGCTAAAGAAAGACATAGCAATGCTATTGTGTTTGGAGCCCAACTAATTAATTATAGAGTATAAAACTGTGAGAAATGTAAAATATCATACTATATCTTAGCTGCTATTCGAAAATAAAGAACAAATATAAATACAACATTTTGGGTGATGCCACCACTCCAAGTACCTTTAAACCTTGAACACTTTCCCAAGATGAAAAATAATTCATTTAATACTTCTGTACCTCTTGTTGTATCAGCCCATTCATTTTGACATATAAAGAGTTGTAAATTCTAACTTGGTGTCTAAAGTCCACCAGCGATCAGATTCATTTGGCCAAATTGTTTTTAGAGGATCCATTATCTGGCCCAGGGTTTCATAATCTCAACTTATTTTCCATGTTTCGTATTGATAGCTGGAAACAGAAAAACACGAACACCCATCCCGGAAAGACAAGCAGATTAGAGAACATGAGAAAGGAAAGTATTCTGGTAGTGGACATTGATTTGACTTCCTTTCCACTCTTGCTTAATTATGTGATGTCAAGTTAAAAAAACATCAGTGAGCAACCCTCCCATTCGTATAAGGGGACGTCAGTTATAAAGAAAATATAATGGAATTATGAATCTTTAAAGGCATGTAAACCTTTTCTCATTTACCTTATATCTTTCTCCTACATTCAACACCTTGTTTATTTTACTATTGTTTGTAAATAGTAAAATTTATCATAATTTCATATAGTAAGGAGTCTCACACACTGGATTTCAGTTCTTAGGCTCAATTATTTGTCCCGGCCAAGTGTTCAATACTAGCGAAGGCTAGGTCGGGACAAATGACTGTCGCGGCAACAGTGGACGACAGTTTGCGTGATTGATTGTGCGGTCCCATAGGGAACCCGCACGATTGGCCATGATTTACCAACAGACCCAGATCGGGCGACCAAGCTCAGTTGCAGCCGCCCCGCTGCCCAAACAACAAAAACATGGCACTATTGGCCAGTCGGGCGAAAATATCGTACCATGTTTACCCAGCCTTAGAGCTAAGTCACACTGCCGCCTTTCTCATGCACTAACGATCACACTTCTGATTTTTGTATCCATTTTTTTGTAGATACCATGTGCTCCGATTGTGGACTAACTAAGTGGGGATGGGAGGTGTCAGGGGCCCAGCCACCAATCTTGCAGGGGGGGCCAGGACCATGTAGTTTCATGGCTAGGAACAGGGGAACAATCCCCTACTCATTCGACCCAAAAAATGTCTTGACAAAATATTGCAATATCTGTGAACAACTTTCTCAATACAAGTAGAAGTTGATCTAATTGTAATCAAATGAATGAATGCAATATACAATTACCGATAAACAGCTACATAATGTCGAACGGTCAATTAAAAAATCTATTAAATAAACTTATTTGAAAATACGATGGAATTTGCTGAATTGATTGAAATATCAATGTTGTGCGTGGCTTACTGTAGACAGACACAATCCACCTTTCTTTTTACTGTAGCTTTAAATAAAGTAGGTTACACACTTAACGTATGGTGTGTCGAGAAATATAACATGCAGCCAGTTTATTACTATCCCAAATGGTCTCTATTACACGTAAAGAATTCTGAAGCAGCCAAGAAAATACAAATTCCATTCGGCCCTAAACGCAGCCAGTGGAGATCCATTAAACAAATTAACTTCTTTCCAATTCTGCATTGAATGTTTTTTTTTCTTTTAGCAGAAGGAGCTATTTTGTCTGAATTTGCAAAACCAAGATGTAATTAGCTTGCTGTATGCCCCATTTAATGAAGTTAACAGGAAAATAGTGACAATAGATGGAGAAAAAGTAACTTTCCAAATGTAACAAATAACTGTGCTGGCGGTACAGAGATACAGTGAGTACATTTTACAACTACCAAAGGCAAGTGTTGCTTTTCCAGATATAAATGTACATGTAGTCTCCTGTAAAGAAATGTAAGGACCATAGGGACTGTAGGGCATGGCAGGCATGGAATCGAAAATGGAAAGGAAAGGGTGGTAAGTATAAGTTAGTTTGGTAATGGGAGAATAGGAAAGAGCTGAGGGGTGAAGGTTTGGTTAGGGAGTCACGGATAAGTCAAGAGGGAATATAAAAGAGGGTCACATGGGGGGTGGGGGATTAACTTTCACTTTTGTTTCCATAGGTGGAAAAGGAGCATCACCCACCCACCCGATAGGAAGAGAAAGTAGTATGGTAGTTGGGAGAAAAGGGAGGTTATAGGATGCTTAGGTAATATAGTCGCAGAAGTAGGCGGGGGTCCATAGGAAAGAGTGAGTGGATAGGGGAACAGAATCAGGTTTTTAAGCAAGTTACAGTTGGATAGGTCCTTCTTGGGTAGGAGGAGGGGTCCAAAGAATAAAAATAAAAATGAAAGAAGGGTTCTTGGGATCCTAAGAAACTGAAAGATACCCCAAAAATCGTTTTGAAATACAGTAAAGACATAGGTGTAGTGGTTAAGTCAATTAAAAAGTATTGGCATATTTTACAAGAAGACAGGGACCTAAGTGATATATTAAAGGGTAAACCTAAGATTTATTTCACTAAGCCTAAGTGTCTTAAGAACATATTGGCCCCCAGTGTTCAGAGAGCTATTGTCCAGAATGATAAGGCTGTAGTGGGACTTTTTAAATGTGGCTTGTGTAAGATTTGTGACTACATAGGAGGGAGGAGGAAGGATGCACAGTATTCTAATAAATTCCTGAACTGCAGGTCTAAGATGGTTGTTTATATGATTGTCTGCCCTTGTGGTTTACGTTAAACAATCAGAGAGTTACATGTTCGGATAAAAGAACATATTAGATTGATTTCCAAATGTTCATTACCTCTGGAAACGTGTTCTTTTCTTACTGTGCCCCCTATTTACGATCATTACCGTTTTACACATAATGCTTTATTTAAGGGTAGTATAGTCCTTATTTTGGACCAGTTGGATGCAACCAACTTCAATAGGGGTGGTGATCTTAATAATAAACTCTTGATGTCAAAACAGAGACTTGTTTTTGATTATAATACTACCTTTCCAAATGGTTTGAACGATAAGGTGGAACTACATCCTTCTTTATGAGCTTCTATGTTGTCCTTATCTTTATGGTGTTAATTTACCCCCTTTTTTCAGTATCAACAGTGCTTTATCCCAATCATTTAAATATGTGTATTAACTTAGATACTCTTATGCCTGATGAAGTTTGTTTTGACACGAAACGCGTTGCATGCTGTTACTTTGGGTTATATTCCCTTATTATAATTGATGCTTTGCACCAAATTCTCTTTGGTGTTCATTATTACTTCTAATTGAAGTTTACTTACATATGTTCTGGACTCTGTATTTATTTTTCTGGGATTCAGTCATTTGAATCCAGCGTTTGGTGCTCTGACCCTCGCCCTTGACTAGTCCGGTGGTGCAGTTTTTCCTGGTGGTGCTTTTCCCCTGAGATGTGTTGTGACCTATCCTGGGGGCTGCTGTATGTGGTTAATCGGGAGCCCTGCGGGATGCTCCGAGTTCTCCCGCACTACATTGCTGGCTTCTATGAGGAATTCCCTGTTTACCTGTGTGGACACAGGTCCCGGTCGGGGGTAAGAGGGTCATGCTGGTATTCACAGACTGGTTACACAGGTATATTTCTTCCATCCTAGAGACTCAGGACTAGAGATGGCTGAACTGTCACCAAAAATTCTTAAAACACTTCCTGAAGTCAGACGGGGAATTGTCGGGTTTTGCGCAAGCTACATTCTACAATACATTTGAGGATTATCAAACGAACGAACAATCCTTCCTGTTAGTGAATGGTCCTTCCTAGGCTTAGACATTCGAGGGTTGGATAGTGTACTGGTGAAAGGCACTGCCTTTGACATGGGAGACCAGGGTTCGAATCCTGGCTAGGGGCAGCTATATAAATGTTTGGATTATTAACTATATAATAACCATATAATATAACAACCATATAATATCCTAGCCAGGATTTGAACCCTGGTCTCCCATGTCAAAGGTGCTGCCTTTAACCAGTACACTATCCACCCACTACATTATATGGTTAATATATTACTAGGTTATCATATGGTAATTATATGGTTATTATATTACTAGGGTATTGTATGGTTATTATATTATTAGGTTATTATCAAACAATACATTTGAGGGTTGGATAGTGTACTGGTTAAAGGCACCGCCTTTGACATGGGAGATCAGGGTTCAAATCCTGGCTAGGGGCGGCTATACAAATGTTTGAATTATTATTATTGTATTCGATAATTATAGAATTTGTAGACACTATTTATCAATTAGTGTTATTTTGATTGTTATGAGAACATTCCTATATATTTTAATATCTATATATATTTTTAATAATAAATATTACCCTTTATTGGCTTTAATCCTGCTTAACTTTTTAGTATTGGTAATAAAAGGGGGGCACTCATTGAGCCAGTGTTAGGACGGCTGATGAGCTGCTCTCGGTTAGTAACAGAGTCGGACAGACCTCTATGGACCATATGTAATCTAAAACTGTTAAAATGTTATTTAAAGAATGTTTATGTTAATGTTTCATTTGAACGGAAATAAGAATTGTGGCACTTTAAGTTTGTAAACAATTGTAATAAAGAAACCTCCTAATTTAGATCCAAATTCTGCAATTGCGGATAGTAACCAGTAGGTGGCGCTGTGTTAACCTGCATAGAATGTTACAGGAGCTGTTCTTGCCTTTACAATCGTTTCTGCTTCCTGTAGTCTTGCTGCTGGACTCACTCAGCATTGTCACTGCTCATCTGGATGCTGTAAATCTCATGGGTCTCCTCAGTTTGGGGCAAAAAACACCTGCTAGTACAGAGCAAATGACAGCTTGAAACTACAACTCTCAGGTGACTGTTTAACTATTGGGATCAGAGAGTCCTTTACTATATGGGGGTCAGAGGGCCCTTTACTATATGGGGTCAGAGGGCCCTTTACAATATGGGGTTAAGGAGAATTGTAAATGATGGTAAGCTTAATTAAAAGTTTACTGAACCTTGCCACTCCACATGTTCAGAAACTGAAACTCCCACTAACAAAGCATCCTGGGAGTTGTAGTTTCCAAACATCTGGAGTGCCAAGGAATTGGGGGATCCTGGTACTGTATTTGGCTATTACTGTATGGGATTCATGTATGGGAATTCTGCTGTCCATTTAAAGGGCAACTAATTTCTACCCTTGGCTTATACTTGAGTCAATCAGTTTTTACAAATTTTTCAGGTAAAAATAGGTACCTTGACTTATACTTGGATCGACTTATACTCAAGTATATACGGTATATGGAGTTTTCATAGTACTATCACTGCCATGGTCCTACTCACTTGCCTGATTGCCTTGTTCTCCTCTGAGACATTGCTTTCTATGAAGACATTACCCTCCCTCTACTTGTTTATGTTAGAAGGCTGGGTGAGTTAAAAGGCTGAAAGAAATGGCAAAGGCAAAATCTACAGACAGATAGACAATGTCAGTTGTCCTATATCATTGGTCAACCACATGACCACCATATAAGATGTTCTTCTTCTAGACAGCTGAAATAGCTAATTCATAGTTAGGAGCAGTGTTAATAAACTAGATTTATGTCATGTCATTGCTTGCGTTGGAAATAAATCTAATATTTGCGGTTGCGTGTGGCCTACATATAGAACCTGCATTTACCTTATGTTACCGATGGCTGATACCTGTGGAGTTAGATTTCCTTTTAAAAGGTATCTTTACTCTTTTCAAAAAATATTTTATATAGAGCCAGATCCCACTAATATAAAACTTTTTTAGGGGATTTTAAATCTGAGCTGTAGATTCTGAGAAATTATCATTTGAAATCACAGCATTTACAGGGAAAGACCTGTGACTCCAGAAGCAGAAATAATAACCAATCCCTGACCTCTTACTAGGATCTTTAGCTGCCTGCCAGCCAACAATTAAGAGAATGAGCAGCAAAAAGAAGGCGCGGGGGGGGGGAGATGTGTAAGCAGAGCAGGGTCCATGGGGAGGCTGTGCAGAACTTATAAGTGTTGCAGACACTACAAGGAGGCAGTGAGTAATGGAGGGTGGGGGCAATTAGGAGCACTCAATAAACATTAATAAGTTAATGACAAAGCAATCACAGATAATTATTGTTACTTTTCTCAAATTGTAGTTTCAGAAAATGTAAAGAGTATAGTGACACTTTAAAAATGTATAAATTATGACCCAAAATGCATTTTGTGTCTCTCATTAAAACACTAAGTAAAAAAAGAGCCTGTCTGGGGAATAAATTCAAATAATATGAAATTAACTAGGTCATTATATTATACAGCTGTGTTTAGCATTAAGCTGAGCAACTCCAAGTTGAAAAAAGCTAATTCTAGCTGCAGTCTTTCCAAAGGGTGTTTTTTGTTGCTAGTACTGTGAGCTGCGACATCACCAGCACAACTGCTCTGCCCCCAAATTTCAGTCTTGAGCATGCCCAATGCTGGAACAGAGCATCATCAGCTGCACCAGAAGCCCCACCCCCAAACAAGTAAATTAATTTTAAAACAAGCCTCAAGCCTGCAAAGCTTCCCCTCTCCCTAAGGTGCCCATAGGAAGAAAAAATAACAGAGAATAGTTGCAGGTCTGTAATTAGCTTCAGGAAAGATACATTTTTGGGGGGTGGGGCTTTTTATACAGCGCACCATGTGCCTATCATAGACTCAGATAAATAGGACAGACAAGGAACTGTAACTTTACAAGCCTATAATTTAAGATCTAGAGATGCTTAATACACCATTCTAGGCTTGCCCTTTTATTATCAACATTTAGGTGCTTTATACACCCTTCTGCAGGACATGTCAATTAATAACTATTGAATAAACTGCATTTTCCAATGCCCTATTTTAATTGTATTTTGCTTAAGGGTAAGTTTTTAATTCTTGTTTGATTAATAAACATTTAAAACTGACTTTTGGTATCCCTGCAGGAAAGTCCATCCGAGTAGATTTTCATTATTCAGTTTAACACGAAGTCCTGCCTACTCAGCACTTATTTCAAAAAGTGAATAAACTACACTCACGCTGAACAAAGCACAATGTCAGCCCAGCTGCGGGGAAGGAAATTACATCATCAGAATTCATTTACTCTCTGGCTTAGAGACTAAATAGCTGCTCTTTTCCAATATAAGTCAGTAATAGCAGAAGGCATTTCTAGCAATCAGTTTACATAACAAGTCTTACCATTCATCATTCGAGGCCTGTGCTGTCACTGAAAGTGAATAGCTGCAGATGCTTTATTTCTTCCTTGTTATGAAGATCTCTATTTGGCTTTATCTTGCATGGTTTAGTTTGTATTGTTAAGCACATGCCATTACTTTATCTTAATTAGGCCATAAAGATATATACATTAACATTACCTGCTTTATTGTTGGCCCTCGATCACAATATATTTTGCAGCTTGTCATACAGAATGTGTTTGCATGTTCGGTAAAAGAACAAAATATCACAGGATACCCGAGAACAAAATCAGACTGGAAAAAGGAATATCTTTAGCCCATTGCTGTGTTTTCTGGGTTTGATCTTGCAGATAGGAAAGGGGTCTAAGGCCCAGTACACATGGGTCGTAATTTCAGTCCTATCAACTGGCCAATGCAATATTTTGGCTAACTGATCGTCTTCAATAGCCCACGCGATCAGTCATGAAGAAATGTGCCCTGTAGTCTGGCCAGTTGACCAATCAGTTTAATGGTCGTTAGTCTGCTGGCCAGAACGATACGTCCCAAATTTGGCTACATGTGCTCTATATAAATAAAAATATACATACATAGGCCTGGTACACATACATATATACAAATATATTTAAAGGACAATTATACTCTCGACCCATAGCTGCATAGTAACCAGGGTGAGGACCTAAATTGCTAAGTCCTGGCCTCTGGGTACTTTACCTTACTCCTGTAATACTTATTAAAATTCTCCTTCAGCGCTCTGCTTCATTCCTCCCCTCTTACATTTCAGCTGTCAATCAAGTGCCTTATTATCATAAACTCCTTTGCTGTGTGAATTTTGTTGTAACTGGAATGATGATAGTTTGTGTGAATTGCATGGTGGAAAATTCCTCCTTCCAGTGCTGGCTAATAGTCATTATGGATCATGCTCACAGATAGTCAAGTCGGATTAAGGGGGCATTTGTTAAAGGGGAAATTCAGTGCAAATACATATACTTTTAAGAAAAAAAGAGCAGTATTCTTCCATCCTAATGACCTTAAAGGGCATCTATACCGAAAAATAGGTATTTTAAATTGACCCTAACTGGAAACTATAATTCTTCCCAACCACCACTGTATATTTTTTTTGTTGATCTGCCCCCTATTTCTTTAGATATCCAATCTTAAACTTCTTATATTTCAGCTGTCAATCAAGTTCCTTGCTCTCAAATACTATTCTTCTGTGAGTAGATTTACTGTAGCTGGAATGGTGACAGAGTTTTGACAGTTGGAATGCTGTATGCTGTGTGCAGGCTAGACAGTTGGGGAAAAGAAGTCAGGTCGGGTGGAAGTGGGAGTGGTTAAAAATAGGAGGGGGGTACTGCTCCTAAACAAAATGTGTTCTGGATTGAAGGCATGCAGCAACACACGCAAATCAGAGTAAGTGCTACTTACATGTATTCAATTATAGATTAAGATGAGGCAAAGTCATTTTTTCAGTATAGTGTCCCTTTAACCTGCCCATTCAGGATTTCGTCTGTGCATAAATAAATGCATGACTTTCTGTTTGCAGGACCCCTAATATATGGTCTTGCCCATGACCCAGCGCCTGGGTTGATTCAGTTGATCAGTAGAGATCTGAGCATGTTTGACCCATCCAACAGCCATTCAGCAGAAATCACTGTTAGGAACATTCCAAGGTAGTGTGCATTCTGGGAAGAAGACCGTTACAGAACTTTAATTGTCAGCTTGCTAATGTCAACAGCAGGAAATAATCAAGCGGTATAAATTCAACTGATTCTTCAAAATGGAAGAGAATATGTAGAATTATTATTATTATTATTATTGATTTATATAGCGCCAACATCTTCCGTGGCACTTTACAATTACATAGTCATACATTACATACAGGGTAATACATGTTATATATAGTCATACATATTACATACACAGGTAATACATAATATAAGTAAACAGAGTGATGAGTTTCTTACAGCAATACCGTGATACAATAGGAGAGAGGACCCTGCCCAAAGAGCTTACAGTCTACAGGATATGGGGGTGAGACATAAGGTGACAGGAATCGGTAGGCTGTAAGAAACTTCTCACTCTGTTTACCTCCATCTAGTCCAACCTTAACACTGTCCTCTTTAACCCTACCTAATTGTTGATTCAGGAAAAAAACAGCTAAAAATGGGGGGGATTCCTTCCTGACTCCAAATGGAAATTGGAAAGTATCCCAGGATCAACCTCAGAGTACAGGCGGCCATACATATGAATGATAATAGGTAAATCCAGTCGGGGAACGACGGAATTTACCTATTATCGTTCGTGTGTAGGAGCTTTTACCGACCGATCGGAGTGCAGACGAACGACTGTAGTCGACACTCCGATCGATTGGGAATAATGGAAAATTTCTGTCTGCCGCTATCGGCTCCATTTACTTGAAGTAGAGGGAGCAGATACGATTGTGCGGTGTATGGCCGCACGGCCGGCCCAACCCCTATACCATGTATGGGGATCAGTCAGGTTGGTGTGTGCTGTTCCCGCAGCATGTGTTCCGATATATACCAATGTGATCTGTCGGCACACATGCTGTGGGATTGCATGTGTATGGCCAGTTTAAGTGTGTGCACATGTATTTCATTATTAATTCATATTTTTTAGTATACATACCCTGTTAAAGTAATTTTTCAGTAATTTTTTTTTTACATAGGTTAAGTATTTGCCCCAAACATATTTTTCATTGTACAAACCTATACTACCAGTAGAGGAGCTGTGATTATTCCAGCGAGGGATTAGGGTCTGTAACCAACTTATACACATCTTTGTAAAAGGTAAGTATAAAGCAAATAAATCTATATACATATTTGTATTGAAAGGGTGCATTAGCCCTTTAAGTGGCCAACTTAGTCAGAAAGTCCTCTGGAGGATTCAGTTTTTCTTCTCTTAAAAATAAAACCCTACAAAAGGTGGAATTGTTGGAAGTGTAGGGAGTTGACCTCCCCCCAGTTAGAAAACTTTTCCCTATTGGTGTAGGAGTTGCCCTCGGCCATTTAGAACAATTTTCCTTATGGGATACACGAATGTCATCAATGACTTCCACAGGATACATCTTTTTATACAATCAGGCTTCAGATACCTTTGTGATGTTGTTGTGAACTTTGAAAGGAGAAATGTCATCAAGAAAACTGAAATAAGTAGCAGGGTCATGGGGTGGACATATTTCCACCAAATTCATTTAACATGCAATATTCCATTATATTTATTAGCAATGTATGCAACAGAGATTTCAACCTGCGGCCCTCCAGATATCCCGGCAGTAGCAGCCAGGGAATACTTGGAGTAGTATTTTGCAAACATAAGCAGGGCTTCAGGATATCTTTGGTAAACATTTTACATCTGAAAAAGGGAATTATTCCTTTAAAGGACATGCCCACTAAACTAAAATTTAACCCACTACTGGCCCCACTGTGCAGTTTAAAAAAAATCCTTACCTTACATCTCTTATCCTTATGGTTCTCCTGCAATGTCTGTTCAAAGTCCAGGAAAGTGAAGAGAAGGAGGTGTCAGTGTGTCCTCCAGTCCCTACTGCTTCCTTAATCTCAGTAAGGCAGTGACATGTGGAGGGGAACCTTTACCCCTCCCAACTCCCTCCCACCACCCAGATCCATCCTCTGCAGCCTTTGCACCTAGCTTGAAACCCTTTGGCCATAAGGTAGGTATAGCTCTTTTACCTCCCATTCTTAAATCAATGGATAAAAGGGCATGTCCCCCCTAAAAATGAAGTTTGGCCAAGATAGTTCTTTAAAGGGACACTGTACTGAAAAAATTACATTGCCCCATATTAATCTATAATTGAATACATGTAAGTAGCACTTACTCTGATTTGCGTGTGTTGCTGCATGCCTTCAATCCAGCACACATTTTGTTTAGGAGCAGTATCCCCCCTCCCTCTTTTAACCACTCCCACTTCCATACGACCTGACTTTTTCCCCACAAACCAACTGTCAAGCCTGCACACAACATATAGCATTCCAACTGTCAAAACTCTGCCACCATTCCTGCTACAGTAAAACCACTCACAGAAGACGTGGCTGCTTTCAATAGAGGCGACACGGGAGAGAAGAATCTGTAAGTAGCGATCTGAACATATCTCAGCGATTAGGGGTGGGCAGGGGGCACCTACATTATGGCCAAACTTCATTTTTAGGGTGGACATGCCTTTTAATGCATTGATTGAAGAACCTTCCGTTGTTCAATCAATTTTACAGGAGCCAGGAATAAAGGTGAGTAAATTTGCACTGCTCGCGATCCACATAGCTTCTTTACCTTCTGTTTTCCAATCAATGCATTAAAGGAATTGTACACTGAAAAAAATAATTTGCCTCATTTCAATCTATAAATGAATACATGTAAGCAGCTCCTACTCTGATCTGTTTGTGTTGCTGCATGACTTCAATCCAGTACTTGTTTTGCTCAAGATCAGTCCCCAAGCCCCCTGCCAGACTGTCTGACTCTTTGTGAGGGCAAGCATGGTCAGTAATCCTTATGAGGCAGCATTGGGAGAGAAAATTTTCCACCATACAGTTCACATACCAACTGTCACCATTCCAGCTACAGCAAAACGATCCATAACAGAACAGTTTATGATACTAACAGCCAGATGCACCAAGAGGCGCATTGGCTGAAAATGTAGTTAAAAGACAAGCTAACCGATGTTATATCGGTTAGTGTGTCTTAAACTCCAACACTGTGGCGTCTGCGTGGTTAACGTGGAAGGTAACCACGCAGACGCCGCAAGTGATGCTACTGTATATTCACATAGCGCCTTACTTGCACGGGATTTTTTTAAAGTCCCACAATGGTAAAACTCACTTTCGAGAGGTGCCTGTCCGTGCATCACACTGTAAGACACTTGATTGACAGCTGAGATGTAAGATGTTTTAGATTGGATATATAAAGCAATAGGGGACAGATCAACAAAAAAATGGTACAGTAGTTGGGAAGAATTACAGAATCAAATTTCCCAGTGTACATATCCTTTAAAGGAATAGTTTACTTTTTCAGTGAACTATTCCTTTAAGAAGTAACTGCTTACTAATAATATACATTAGTGTGAAGCTGCTCAAATCTAACAGACAAAGGGAATCTAACAAAGAGAAACCCATCACAGGCTATATATGGAAAATATCAATGTAAAGTTATCGTCCACGCTCACTGTTCTAATCTGCACATGATCCTGAGCCAGGCAGATAGTGGAACAAACAGAGACGCTTGAAGAGTTTATTTAACATGAATCATTTCATATTTCCTCTTATAATTCAAGCAGTCGGAGGTTTAGGTTCTCTTATATAACAGACTTGTATTATTATTATTAATAATAGCATTTTAAATGAACCGCTGCGTTAATGTCTTTCTTTCATATACTGCAGATTTGTCCTGAACCTGCTAAATTTGCCTTAAATATAAATTATGGTTCTAGTTTCTCCAGGATGCTGTATATTATGAATACTATTCCCAACAAAACCGCTTATTAGAATATGATATTAGAAATGAGTAGAATTCTGTGCATGTTTTATTGATTAATGTGAGCGTGCATATACTGTACTGTGCAAATCAGCACAACGCATTTCACTACCCAATACAAAGAATAGGAACCGAAAAATCCTCTTGGAATGCAATCAAAGCAGATTTTTTGAATTTTCAGCATTGAAATCCATAAATCAAGGTCAAAAATTTGAAAATTGTGGTCGGAAGCCAAAAAAACTCAGTTTAAAAGTCGAACATCGAACAATGTTTGAACCGAATTTTTGGGAATTTTAATATTTTCACTGATCTGCTGATAATTGTTTATAACAACCAACTAGGCTGTCTTAACGTTTAAGCTCCAGACACACATGCGACCGCGGAGCTAGCCCGCTGCAAAAAGTGTACGCACATTCAGATGGACACTCGATTATCTAGCAGCCCCGGTAGTTAATACTTGGCCTTACAATGTTGTGAAAGGGACAAAATCCTGGAACAGTCCATCTCTACAGAATACGTTTTCTTCTATAGTATTTTAGAACGACTAATTAAAATGAAGTATATTAGGATAACTGCTGACATTTGCTTTAAAATTTTACCTGCTGAAATAGCACAGCGTTCATCTTGCGCTAACAATTTCTCACCGCTTCTACTTTATTTAATTTATTGCAGGGTTTATTTTTTTCAGACTCTCATAATTAAACATCTTTCTGAAAAATACATTTTTACTGTTTTTACACAGCTGGAAATGTTTCCTCTCTGTATTGTTTATTTATAATAGAGAAAGCTAAAGATTTTTTTTTTTTTATTATTATAATTATTCATTCTGATCAGACGCAGGAACTTTTTAGTTTGAAGCAGAGGAAGTCACTCCTACATCAGATAGGACAGGAAATGAGTTGTGTTGTTTATACCATGCTTTGTTTTGTTTGGGCTAAAGGTCCTAAAAATGGCTGTAGGCAATTTCTGTGTGTTGCAGATTGGGGACCTTAAAAACCGATCCAAATGCTTAAAGGGTATGTCCAACCCCCAAACTAAAATTTGGTATTTAGCAGCAAATACCTTTAAACCTTGACCTCGCGAGGTTTATTGCTTTCAAATACCTCCCCAAATGTACTTACCAACCTTCGTTCCCTCACTGCATTCTGCCTGTCTTCCGTGCCTTTTTTCATGCATGGAAGACAAGCAGAAGGCGCGTGACCAGCTTCCGCTCCTGTGATTGGCTAAGGCATCGCACGGAAGACAGGCAGAACGCGGCGATGGTACGAAGGCTGGTAAGTACATTTGGGGAGGTCTTTGAAAGCTACAAACCTCGCCAGGTCGAGGTTTATAGCTATTTTCTGCATAATACCAAATTTTAGTTTCGGGGGTGGACATACCCTTTAACACGTTTCTTTACCATTAAATATTGGTTGCTAACAAAAAGAGAATTATTCTTTCTTTATTCAACGTTTCGACACCTAAATGAGTGTCTTCATCAGAAAAAAATACGTATAGATAACAATAAAAATCAGGAATATTCAATAAAAGTTCTTATCGTTAAAAATGGTGCTAATTTTTGCCCCAACCAATCAGATCTAATTTAACTTTTGAAAGCTAACATCTGATTGGTTGGGGCAAAATTAGCACCATTTTAAACAATAAGAAGTTTTATTAAATAACCCTGATTGTTTTTCCTGACACTCGTCAAATTGACAAAACGTTTAATAAAGGATCATTCTGAATACACAGAGTACCCGGGTCCTCCCCATATATGGATTGTTAATAGATGGAAGGCCCCGGGTCCTCCCCATATATGGATTGTTAATAGATGGAAGGCCCTGGGTCCTCCCCATAATGGATTGTTAATAGATGGAAGGCCCCGGGTCCTCCCCATAAATGGATTGTTAATAGATGGAAGGCTCTGGGTCCTCCCCATATATGGATTGTTAATAGATGGAAGGCCCCAGGTCCTCCCCATATATGGATTGTTAATAGATGGAAGACCCCGGGTCCTCCCCATATATGGATTGTTAATAGATGGAAGGCCCTGGGTCCCTCCCCATATATGGATTGTTAATAGATGGAAGGCTCCGGGTCCTCCCCATATATGGATTGTTAATAGATGAAAGGCCCCGGGTCCTCCCCATATATGGGGAGGACCATATATATCTATATATATCTATCTATCTGTCTATCTATCTATCTGTCTATCTATATATCTATCTATCTATCTACAATATTCTGCTCTACAAAATTCCAAATGTTCTACCTGATCTGCTTACAGTATCTGGTTCAGAACCCAGGACCCATCACTAATCAGGTACTAAATTATCACTAAAATGGGAAGGACACATGCAGAGGGTTTACAGAGGGATTACACATTCTGCATTGATTCTCCCTGCTAGTTACCTTGCTGATCCCCAAAATGTGTAAAGTAGAAGGAGAAAGTTCAAATGTTAATAGTTTGGCGACAGGTGGAAAATTTTATACATAGACAGTTATAGCGACCACACAATGTCACAAATAGGAGCTTGTCACCTTAATGCAAAATTTCTTATAACATATCATGTCTATCGATCGATCGATCTATCATCTATCTATTATCTATCTATTATCTATCTATCTATCATCTATCTATTATCTATCTATTATCTATCTATCTATCTATCTATCATCTATCTATCTATCTATCTATCTATTATCTATATATCTATCTATCTATCAATCATCTATCTATCTATTTATCTATTGTCTATCTATCTATCTATCTATCTATCTATCTATCTATCATCTATCTATCTATTATCTATCTATCTGTCTTTTATCTATCTATCTATCTATTATCTATCTATCTATCTATCTATCTATTATCTATCTATCTATCTATCTATCTATTATCTATCTATCCCTCCCTCTCTACCTCCATACTCTATCTATCTATCTATCTATCTATCTATCTTTCTATCTATCCCTCCCTCCCTACCTCCATCTATCTATCTATCTATCTATCTGTCTATCTATATAACTATCTATCGTCTATCTATCTATCTATCTATCTATCTATCTATCTACCATCCCTCTATCTATCATCTATCTATCTATCTATCTATCATCAATCTATCTATCTATCATCTATCTACCTTTCTATCAATCTATCTACTATCTATATATCTATTATCTATCTATCATCTATCTATCTATCTATCTATCTACTATCTATCATCTATTTATTTATCTATTATCTATCTATTTATCTATCTACCTGTTTATCTATTTACTATCTATCTTTCTATATATCTGTTTGTCTGTCTGTCTATTTATCTATTTATTTATCTACCAATCTGTTTATCTACCTACTATCTATCTATCTATCTATCTATCTATCTATCTATCTATCTATCACCTATCTATCTATCCCATATAACAGTACAAGGTTTAGCTATGTATATAATATCTACATAGCTTTAGATAGATATCTTTCTCAAGGTCTAAGAAACAAGACCAGAACGTTGCCTTGAATTTTGCACCAAATAAATTGCTTTAAGACCCAGGAGTGCTCCTCGTTTTTCATGGTTTACATACAAGTGGTCTTGGAATGCACCCGGGCTTGAAGTGTGTGCCTGTATCTATCTATTATCTATTATCTATTATCTATCTATCTATTAGCTATCTATCTATTATTTATCTATCTATCTATCTATCTATCTATCTATCTATCATCTATCATCTATCTATCTATCATCTATCTATCTATCTATCATCTATCTGTCTATCTATCTATCTATCTATCTATCTATCTATCACTATCTATCTATCTATCTATCTATCTATCTACTATCTAGCATCTATCTATTTATCTATCTACCTGTTTATCTATCTACTATCTATCTTTCTATATATCTGTTTGTCTGTCTGTCTATCTATCTATTTATTTATCTATCTACCAATCTACTATCTATCTATCTATCTATCTATCTATCTATCCCATATAACAGTACAATGTTTAGCTATGTATATAATATCTACATAGCTTTAGATAGATATCTTTCTCAAGGTCTAAGAAACAAGACCAGAACGTTGCCTTGAATTTTGCACCAAATAAATTGCTTTAAGAAGACCCAGGAGTGCTCCTCATTTTTCATGGTTTGCATACAAGAGGTCTTGGAATGCACCGTTATTCTATATATATAAATCTATATATAATTCTTAACCTTTGAAACTTTATTTATGTCATTTAAATGGCTTGCACTTATCCCCATTTGTATACTCTGTATTTGCTAATGTACAGCGTTGCGTACCCAAGTGGCGCTATATAAATACAATTATACATATATCCAGACGTAGTTTCCCCCTTGGAAATCCTGCCCCTGTACCCCCATGTGAATTATCATTGTTTTGTTTATAAATTTACACAACTCCACTAATAAAATGAAACCAGATTCCAATTCTGTTCCTTCTCTTTTAAAAGAGAAATAAAAATAGAGTTTGAATCAATACAAAGTGTTCAAAGTTACCAGGTTTATTGTGATAGGACTACAAAAAAGAATCTAGGCCACAAGAAGTGACAGCCAATTGTGTTGTTTTGTTTGACTTGTGATAAAGCTTCAAAGAAGAAACTGTAATGATAAAAATGACAAATGGCATTTGAAGATAGGACATTTCAAAATGGCTTCCTGTGTATAGCTCCATTAACCCTATCAATAAGGGGTTAGCCCAGATGGCAGTTGTTATTAAAGGGTTATCAGCTGTTTTCTTAATAGTGGGCAAATAATTATCCCCGATAACAATGGAAGTCACAGTACAGTGTGTATTGTAACAAAGAACAGTTATCATGTGTGTTTCCTGCATTAGAGCTTTGTGTGTGAAATATTGTCCACAAGAACATACATATTATATGTTCTAAAATTTTATATTTTATCATGTTTATTATGAATATAACTATTATATAAAGAGAAAAATAGATAGACAGACAGACCAACAGATAGATAGATAGATAGATAGATAGATAGATAATATGTAGATAGATGATAGATAGATAGATAGATAGATAGATAGATAGACGGACGGACAGATGGACAGACAGACAGTCAGATACATGGATAGATAGACAGACAGATAAATAGATAGATGATAGATATGGTAGATAATAGATGAGTGGATGAAAGATAGATAGATAGATAGATAGATGATAGATAGATAGATAGATAGATAGATAGATAGATAGATAGATAGATGGATGATAGATAGATAAATAATAGATGGATAGATAGACAGACAGACAGACAGACAGATAGATAGATAGATAGATAGATAGATAGATAGATCGACATATAGATAGACAGATAAATAGATAGATGATTGATATGGTAGATAATAGATGGGTGGATGAAAGATAGATAGATAGATAGATAGATAGATAGATAGATAGATAGATGATAGATAGATAGATAAATAATAGATGGATAGATAGATAGATCGATATATAGACAGACAGATACAGTTTCTGACAAAAGTCTTGTCGCCTGTGTATTTTGCACTCAATTGGTGATCAATTGGTGTTAGAAATAGCTCATATGAAAAGCTAAAGCCCTCCCAAATAATACTAAATGTACTGGTAAAAAATAGTTTCACTGAAAAAAGATTTATCATTTAATCAAGACAGAAAGGTCAAAATGTTGCAAGAAAAAAATTATCTACTTTACAGCCAATCCAAAAATATGTCAGCAAATTAAGTAGTGGTGCTGTGAGATCCAAATTTAATATGACTTCCATGAGCTTCCATGCGGTTTGGCAAGGATTCATACAATTTATTGATGAAATCATTAGAAAAAGCCAAGAAAACAGTCTTGCATGCCTCCCAGAGTTCATCAATATTCTTTGGTTTCATCTTCCATGCTTCCTCTTTCATCCTACCCCACATATGCTCAATGATGTTCATGTCAGGTGACTGGGCTGGCCAATCCTGGGGCATCTTGATCTCCTTCACCTTAAGGAACTTTGATGTGGAGATGGAAGTATGTGATGGAGCACCATCCTGCTACAGAATTGGGCCTTGTTTATGGTTGGGAATATATGAGGTAGCCAAGATTTCTTGGTATTTTACACTATTGATGTTGCCTTCCACCCTGCAGATCCCTCCCATACTGGATGTAACCCCAGACCATGATTTTGCCTCCACCAAACTTCACTGTTTTCTGGGTAAATCTCGGCTCCATGCGGGTTCCAGTAGGTCTCCTGTAATATTTGCGGCGACTGTGGTGTAATTCAACAGAAGATTCATCTGAAAAATCCACCTTTTGCCACTTTTCTCCCATCCATCCTTTTAGCAGGCTGTGGGACTTGGCAAATGCCACACGGTTTTCCAATTGTCTTTTGTTTAGTGCTGGCTTATGGGCACTGATTCGACCATGGAGGCCATTTCGAGGCAGAATCCGACAAACTGTTCTGGTTGACACAGGGATTTCAGGTGACCAGGCCTCCTGGAGCTCTGCTGCAGTTGAAAATGCGCTTGACTTGGATTTTCGAGCCAACAAACGGTCCTCTGGAGCAGTTGTCTTGTGGGGTCTGTCTGACCTGGGCTGGTCAAAAACTTCTCCAGTCTCTTCAAATCTTTCCTTTATCCTCTGAACTTGACGCTGAGAGACATTGAAGGTGCCACTTCAGCAGTGGATTTGGTCTTCAGCCTCTTGATAATGAACACTTTAGTCTCAGGGTGAATCTTAGGCATGTTTGCAGAGGTCTATTAGCAGTTGATGTGAAGGTCTAGTGTACTGGGGGTCTTTATATACACACCTGTCACCTTATTGAACCACTATTAGTCACAGGTGAAGCCCATATGACAAGGCGACAACACTTGTGTCTTTGCAAAAATTGACCCAATTGGCTTTACCAAGCTGTGAATATTAGAATAGTTTTTGTTAGTTTCGTTTTGCATTGAAACATTATTACAAAAGCTGTTTGGGGTAAAATGAACCATTTCTTGAAACAAAATCTGCATTAGAATAATTGTTAAGCAGCACTTCAGGTCTATTTGTACCCAAGCCACAAGACTTGTCAGAAATTGTAGATGATAGATAGATAGATAGATAGATAGATAGACAGACAGATAGATAACAGACAGAAAGATAGAAAGATAGATAGATAGACAGATAATATATGGATAGAAAAAAGACAGATAGATAGATAGACAGACAGATAGATAACTGATAGATAGACAGACAGACAGACAGACAGACAGACAGACAGACAGATAGATAGATAGATAGATAGATAGATAGATAATATATGGATAGAAAAAAGACAGATAGATAGATAGACAGACAGATAGATAACTGATAGATAGATAGATAGATAGATAGATAGATAGATAGATAGATAGATAGATAGATAGATAGACAGACAGATAGATAACTGATAGATAGATAGATATCCGATGGATGGGTGATGAGACAGAACAACGGACAGATAAATAGATGATAGATATGGTAAATAACAGATAGATAGATAATAGATGATGAAAGACAGACAGAAGATATATAGATAGATAGATATATAGATAGACAGACAGACAGACAGACAGACAGACAGACAGACAGACAGACAGACAGACAGACAGATAGATAGATAGATAATAGATAGATAATAGATAATATATGGATAGAAAAAGACGATGATAGAATAGACAGACAATAGACTGATAGATAGAGAAAAAATAATAGATCGATAATAGACAGACAGATAGATAATGATATTTAGATAGTATAGATAGATAGATAGATAGATAGATAGATAGATAGATAGATAGACAGACAGACAGAAAGATAGATAATATATGGATAAAAAAAAGACAGATAGATAGATAGACAGACAGACAGTCAGATAGATAATAATAGATGGATGGGTGATAGACAGACAGACAGACAGATAAATAGATGATAGATATGGTAAATAACAGATAGATAGATAATAGATATAGAGGATGAAAGACAGACAGATAGATATATAGATAGATAGATATATAGATAGATAGATGAATAGATAGACAGACAGACAGACAGACAGACAGACAGACAGACAGACAGACAGATAGATAGATAGTATAGATGATAGATAGATAGATATGATAATTATATGGATAGAAAAAACAGATAGATAGATAGACAGACAGACAGACAGACTTCAGATAGATAGATAGATAATAGATGATGGGTGATAGATATACAGACAGACAGACAGATAAAGATGATAGATATGGTAGATAATATATAGATAGATAGATATAGATGGATGATAAGACAGACAGATAGATAGATAGATAGATTAGATAGATAGATAATAGATAGATAATAGATGGATAGATGATTGATAGATAGGCAAGACAGACGAAGAAGACAAATATATAGCTGATGATAGATACGTTAGAATAATAGATGGATGGATGATGGAGGATGGATGAATAGATAGATATAGACAGACGACAGAGATAGATAATATAGGATAGAAAAAAGACAGATAGATAGACAGACAGACAGACAGACAGTCAAGATAAGATAATATATGGATGGGTGATAGACAGACAGACAGACAGATAAATGATAGATTGGTAAATACATATAGATAGATAATAGATAGATAGATAGTGTATAGATAGATAGATAGATAATAGATGGATGAAAGACAGACAGATAGATATATAGATAGATAGATAGATAGATAGATAGATAGACAGACAGACAGACAGACAGACGACAGACAGATAGATAGATAGATAGATAATATATGGATAGAAAAAAGACAGATAGATAGATAGACAGACAGACAGACAGACAGTCAGATAGATAGATAGATAATAGATGGATGGGTGATGATAGACAGACAGACAGACAGATAAATAGATGAAGATATGGTAGATAATAGATAGATAGAGGATAATAGATGATGAAGACAGACAGATAGATAGATAATAGATTAGAATAGATAGATAGATAGATAGATAGATAATAGATGTAGATGATGATCAGATAGGGACAGACAGAAAGAAATTCTAGATAATGAATAGATTCGTTAATAAGATGATGATGGATGATGAATAGTAGCTGATATAGATCGATAGATAGATAGATAGATATAGATTGTAGATAGATAGATGGGATGGGTGGGTCCAGACCAGGGCTATGATTGAAACTTCAATGCATAGGTACAGCCATTTAGGCAAAAACGGGGTGCTAATTTTTTACAAGTGCATAATGGTGGCCATAAATACTATGATTTTGCGGATCCTGACAGTAGAAAAAATTTTGTCAGACAATCTTATCAGTACATTTGCGATCATACTGTCTATGGACCTTTACTTCCAAGGGGCACAAGGAAAATCCACACTGCAGGCCATCAATTAGCATGTAAGACGGCCTGTATGTTTGACACACTATGGAAACAAACTCTACTATTTTTTGATCCTGCGTGAATGCTGGCGTTAGAATGTTATAAATATTGGAACACAAATTTTCTGCTGATGCCATGCTACTGGATTTTCATTAACATTGTTGTCCTGTCAATAGATTCTATGAATGGCAAATAAGAATAGGGAGTTACAGGGTAACGATGTGTGGAGATTCTATGGGTGGTGAGTAAGAAAGGAGAGTTAAAGAGTAACAATTGAGATTTTATGGGCAGTGAGTAACAAAGGGGAGTTACAGAGTAACAATGGAGATTCTATGGGCGGTGAGTAAGAAAGAAGAGTTACAGCGTAACAATGGAGATTCTATGGACGGTAAGTAACAAGGGAGCTACAGAGTAACGATGAGATTCTAAGAAAGGGAGTATACTGGGAAGATGGGAGATTCTAAGAAAGGGAGTTACTGGGTAACAATGGAGATTCTATTGGTGGAAGTAGAAAGGGGAAGAGGTTACCGAGTAACGTTGGAGATTCTATGGGCCGGTGAGTAACAAAGAAGTTACAGGAAACGAGGGAGATTCTATTGGTGGAGAGTAAGAAAGGGGAGTTACTAGTACATGGAGATTCTATGGGTAGTGAGTAAGAAAGGGAGTTACTGGTAATGATGGAGATTCTATGGGCGGTGAGTAAGAAAGGGGATTACAGGGAAACGATGAGATTCTATTGGTGGAGAGGAAGAAGGGGATTTACTGAGTAACATGGAGATTCTATGGCAGTAAGTAAGAAGGGGAGTTACACAGGGTATGATGGAGATTTTATGGGGCGTGAGTAAGAAAGGGGAGTTACTGGGTAACGATTGAGATTCTATGGGTGGAGAGTAAGAAAGGGAGTTACTGGTAACGATGAGATTCTATGGGTGGAGAGTAAGCAAGGGGAGTTACAGAGAAACGATGGAGATTTATGGCGGTGAGTAAGAAAGGGGAGTTACAGGGGTAACGATGGGGATTCTATGGGCGGAGAGTAAGAATAGGGAGTTTACAGAGTAACGATGGAGATTATATGGGTGGAGAGTAAAAAAGGGAGTTACAGTTTAACAATGGAGATTCTATGGGTGGTGAGTAAGAAAGGGAGTTTACAGAGTACATGGAGATTCTATGGGCGGTGAGTAAAAAGGGGAGTTTACATGGTAACAATGGATATTATATGGGCGGTAAGTACGAAAGGGGAGTTACAGAGTAACGATGGAGATTCTATGGGTGGAGAGTAAGAATGGGGATTTATAGGGTAACTATGGAGATTATATTGGGTGGGAAGTAAGAAAGGGGAGTTACAGGGTAATGATGGAGATTCTATGGGGTCGTAGTAAGAAAGGGGATTACGGGTAATGTGAGATTCTATGGCGGTGAGTAGAAAGGGGGAGTTTACAGAGTAATAAGATGGAGTTTAATGGGGGTGATAAGAAAGGGGAGTTACAGGGTAACGATGGAGATTAATTGGGTGGAGTATAAGAAGGGGAGTTACCGGTAACGATGGAGATTCTATGGTGTGGAAAGTAAGAAAGGGGTTACAGAGTATAATGGAGATTAATGGGCAGAGAGTAAAAAGGGCAGTTACAGGGTAACAATGGAGATTATATGGGTGGAGAGTAAGAAAGTGGAGTTACCGGGTAATGATTAAAGACCTATGGGGGGCGAGTAAGAAAGGTGGTTTACAGATTAATGATGAGGTTGCTATGGGTGGTGAGTAAGAAGGGGAGTTAGAGTAAGATGAAGATTCTATGGCGGGATAGAAAGTATGAGTTACAGATGTAATGATGGATATATATGGGTGGGGAGTAAGAAAGGGGAGTTACCAGGTAACAATGGAGTACTATGGGCGGTGAGTAAGAAATGGGAGTTACAGGAAATGATGGAGATTCTATGGGTGGGGAGTAAGAAAGGGGAGTTACAGAGTAACGTGATTTGAAATATTGGGCGTGGAGTAGGAAAGGGGAGTTCACTGGGTAACAATGAGATTCTATGGGTGGAGAGTAAGAAAGAGTTACAGGAAACAATGGAATTCTATTGGTGAAGGGAAGAAGGGAGTACTGAGTACAATGGAGATTCTATGGCAGTGAGTGTAAGAAAGGGGAGATACTGTGGGTAATGGTGGAGATTCTATGGGCAGTGAGTAAGAATGGGAGTTACAGGGAATATGGAGATTCTACTGGTGTTGAGTAAGAAAGGGGAGTTACAGGGAAATTATGGAGATTCTATTGGTGATAAGTAAAGAAAGGGAGTTACACGAGTAACAATGGAGATTCTATGGGCAGCGAGTAAGAAAGGGAGTTACGGGTTAATGATGGGATTCTATGGTGATGAGTAAGAAAGGGGAGTTACAGGGAAACAATTGAGATTTTTATTGGTGGAGAGTAAAAAGGGGAGTTACAGAGTAACATGGAGATTCTATTGGGCAGTGAGTAAGAAGGGGAGTTACAGGGTTGTTAGAATAAATATCCTGCACTGTCACGCCGGACCCCCTTGATGCCTGCCTTTAGAGCCACTAAGAGACCTTTTTTACAGTCCCGGGAGATAGAGTTGAAACCACACATTTGTTGTAGTAAAAGTCTAACTCACTTTATTTAGTAATTACATTGGATTTTCACAAAGAGAAAAGGGGGCGTGGCCAGACACATTGTCTACAGATAATATACTAAACCCTTGGAATATAAGAAGATAGAGTCAGGCTGACACACAATGTAGGAGGCAAAAGACCTTGAAGATAAAATATTACACCCCATGAGACAAGGGAAAGAATATCTTAGTACATTTTGAGAACAAAAACATCTGAATAATATGACACACAAAATGGTGTAAAGAACAATATGGCTGCTATTAGGCTAAGTGAATATAGAGAATATATAAAACCTAACAAGGGTAATGATGGAGATTTTATGGGCGGTGAGTAAGAAAGGGGAGTTACTGGATACCGATGGAGATTCTATGGGTGGAGATTAGTAAGAAAGGCGAGTTACAGAGTAACAATGGAGATTATATGGGCGGTGAGTAAGAAAGGGGAGTTACAGAGAAACAGGGATATTTATGGGCAGTGATAAGAAAGGGGAGTTCAGAGTAACGATAAGATTATATGGGTGGACAGTAAGAAAGGGGAGTTACAGGGTAATGTGTGAATATATGGGTGGAGAGTAAAAAGGGGAGTTACACGGTAACAATGGAGATTCCATGGGCGGAAAGTAAGAAGGGGAGTTACAGAGTAATTATGGAGATTTATATGGGTGGAGAGTAAGAAAGGCAGTTACAGGGTAATGTGGGGATTATATGGGTGGAGAGTAAGAAAGGGGAGTGTCAGGGTAACGATGAAGATCCTATGGGTGGTGAGTAAGAAGGGGATGATACAGAGTAATGATGGAGGTGCTATGGGTGGTGAGTAAGAAGGGGAGTTACAGAGTAACGATGTAGATAATATGGGTGGGGAGTAAGAAAGGGAGTTAACAGGTAACAATGGAGACACAGGGCGGTGAGTAAGAAGGGAGTAAAGGGAAATGATGGAGATTCTATTGGTGGGGAGTAAGAAGGGGTAGTTACAGAGTAACGATGGATTTTATGGCGGTGAGTAAGAAAGGGGAGTTACTGGGTAACGATGGAGATTCTAGGGGAGGAGAGTAAGAAAGGGGATGTTACAGGGAAACAATGGAGTTCTATTGGTGTAGAGTAAGAAAGGGGAGTTCAAGTAACAATGGAGATTCTATGGCAGTAAGTAAGAAGGGATGTTACAGGGTAATGATGGAGATTTTATGGGCGGTGAGTAGAAAGGGTTTACTAGGTAACGATGGAGATTCTATGGGTGGAGAGTAGAAAGGGAGTTACTGGGTAACGATGGAGATTCTATGGCGTTAAGTAAGAAAGGGGAGTTACAGGGAAACAATGGAGATTCTATTGGTGGAGGAGAGTAAGAAAGGGGAGTTTACAGAGTAACAATGGAGATTTATGGGCGGTGAGTAAGAAAGGGGAGTTACTGGGTAACAATGGAGATTCTATGGGCGGTGAATAAAAAGGGGAGTTACATAGTAAATGATGGAGATTCTATGGGTGGTGAGTAAGAAGGGGAGTTACAGAGTAATGATGAAGATTCTATGGTGGTGAAGTAATAAAGGGAATTTACAAGTAACGATAGAGATTTATGGGTGCTGAGTAAGAAAAGAGTTCTGGAACAATGGGGATTCTTTGGCGAGAGTAAGAAAGGGGAGTTACAGAGTAACGATGGAGATTCTATGGGCGGTGAGTAAACAAAGGGAAGTTACAGGGAAACAATGGAGATTCTATTGGTGGAGAGTAAGAAAGGGGAGTTACAGAGTAACAATTGGAGATTCTATGGGCAGTGAGTAAGAAAGGAAGTTACAGGGTAACGATGGAGATTATATGGGCGGTGAGTAAGAAAGGGGAATTCAGAGTAAAGATGGAGATTCTATGGGTGGAGAGTAAGAAGGGGAGCTAAAGAGTAACGATGGAGATTCTATGGGCGGTGAGTAAGAAGGGGGAGTTACATTAACAATGGAGATTATATGGGCGGTAAGTAAGAAAGGGGAGTTACAGAGTAACGATGGAGATTATGGTGGAGAGAGAGAATAATAAAGGTAAGTTATAGGGTAACGATGGAGATTCTATGGGTGGAGAGTAAGAAAGGGGAGTTACAGGGTAATGATGGATGATTCTATGGGCGGTGAGTAGAGTGGAGTTACAAGGGTATGATGGAGATTCTATGGGCGGTGAGTAAGAAAGTGGAGTTACAGAGTAACAATGGAGATTCTATGGGCATGATAAGGAGGGTAGTTACTGGGTAATGAGGGAGATTCTATGGGCGGTGGAGTAAGAAGGGGAGTACACTGGGTAACGATGGAGATTCTATGGGTGGAGAGTAAGAAAGTGGAGTTACGGTATGATGGAGATTATGGTGGGAGTAAGAAAGGGGAGTTACAGGTAACAATGGAGATTATATGGGTGGTGAGTAGAAAGGGAGTTACAGAGTAACGAGGGATTCTATGGGCGGTGAGTAGAAGGGGAGTTACAGGTAACGTGGAATTCTAATGGGCAGTGCGTAAGAAAGGGGGTTACAGGTAATGATGCGATTCTATGGGGGGTGGGTAAGAAGGGGAGTTACTGGGTATGATGGAGATCTTCTATGGGCGGTGATAAGAAAGGGAGTTACAGGGTAATGATGGAGATTCTATGGGTGGGTGAGTAAGAAAGGGAGATACAGAGTAATGATGGAGGTGCTATGGGGTGGTGATAAGAAGGGGAGTTACAGAGTAACGTAGGAGATAATATGGGTGGGGAGTAAGAAAGGGGGTTCACGGGTAACAATGGAGACACTATGGGCGGTGAGTAAGAAAAGGGGAGTTAGAGGGAATGATGGAGATTCTATGGGTGGGGAGTAAGAAAGGGGAGTTACAGAGTAACGATGGAGATTTTATGGGCGGTGAGTAAGAAAGGGGAGTTACTGGTAACGATGGAGATTCTAAGGGGAGGAGAGTAAGAAAGGGGAGTTACAGGGAACCAATGGAGATTCTATTGGTGTAAGAGAAAAAGGGGAGTTCCAGAGTAACAATGGAATTCTATTGGCATAAGTAAGAAGGGGAGTTACGGGTAATGATTGGAGATTTTATGGGCGGTGAGTAAGAAAGGGTGTTACTAGGGTAACGTGGAGATTCTATGGGTGGAGAGTAAGAAAGGGGAGTTACTGGTAACGATGGAGATTCTATGGGCGGTAAGTAAAGGGGAGTTACAGGGAAACAATGGAGATTCTATGGTGGAGGAGAGTAGAAAGGGGATTACAAGTAACAATGGAGATTCTATGCGGTGAGTAAGAAGGTAGTTTACAAAGGGGGGGGAAAAGAACAAAAAACATAGGGTGGGGGGGGGTAGTGGTTGTGGGTAACAAAAAAAATTATGGGCTGAGTAAGAAAGGGGGAGTTTACTGGTAACAATGGAGATTCTAGGGGGCGGTGATAAGAAAGGGGATTACAGAGTAATGATGGAGATTCTAGGGTGGTGAGTAGAAAAGGGAGTTAACAGAGTAATGATTAAGATTCTATGGGTGGTGAGTAAGAAAGGGAAGTTACAGAGAACGATGGAGATTTTATGGTGCTGATTAAGAAAAGGAGTTACTGGGTAACACATGGGGATTCTATTGGTGGAGAGTAAGAAAGGGAGTTACCGAGTAACGATGGAGATTTATGGGCGTGAGTAACAAAGGGAAGTTACAGGGAAACGATGGAGATTCTATTGGTGGAGAGTAAGAAAGGGGAGTTACAGAGTAACAATGGAGATTCTATGGGCAGTGAGTAAGAAGGGAAGTTACAGGGTAACGATGGAGATTATATGGGCGGTGAGTAAGAAGGGGATTACAGAGTAACGATGGAGATTCTGTGGGTGGAAGTAGAAAGGGGAGCTAAAGTGAACGATGGAGATTCTATGGGCGGTGAGTAAGAAGGGGAGTTACATGGTAAGACAATGGAGATTATCTGGGCGGTAAGTAAGAAAGGGGAGTTACAGAGTAACGATGGAATTTCTATGGGTGGGTAGAGTAAGAAAGGGAAGTTATAGGGTAACGATTGGATTTCTATGGGTGGAGATAAGAAAGGGAGTTACCGGGTAATGATGGAGATTCTATGGGCGGTGAGTAAGAAAGTGGAGTTACAGAGTAACAATTGAGATTCCTATGGGCAGTGAGTAGAGGGGGTACTGGGTAATGATGGAGATTCTAGGGCGGTGAGTAAGAAAGGAGTACTGGGTAACGATGGAGATTCTATGGGGGATGAGTAAGAAGGGGATTACTGGGTAATGATGGAGATTCTATGGTGGAGAGTAAAAGGGGTAGTTACAGAGTAACAATGGAGATTATATGGGGTGAGTAAGAAGGGGAGTTACAGAGTAACGATGGAGATTCTATGGGCGTGAGTAAGAAAGGGGAGTTACAGGGTAACGTGGAGATTCTATGGGCAGTGCGTAAGAAAGGGAGTTAGCAGGTAATGATGGCGATTCTATGGGTGTGGTAGAAAGGGGATTTACTGGGTAATGATGGAGATTCTATGGGCGGTGAATAGAAGGGAGTTACAGGGTAATGATGAGATTCTATGGGGGTGATAAGAAAGGGGAGTTAACTGGTAATGATGGAAATTATATGGGGGGGAGTAAGAAGGGGAGTTACAGAGTAACAATGGAGATTCTAATGGGCGATGAGTAAGAAAGGGCAGTTACAGAGTAACAATAGATTATATGGGGGAGGGTAGAAAAGGGAGTTACAGGGTAACAATGGAGATTATATGGTGGGGAGAGTAAGAAAGGGCATTTACAGATACAATGTGAGATTAGTGGGGAGATTAAGAAAGGGGAGTTCAGGGTAACAATGGAGATTATATGGGAGAGAGTAAGAAAGGGGTTACAGAGTAACAAGGAGATTCTATGGGCGTGAGTAAGAAGGGGAGTTACAGAGAAACAATGAGATTTTATGGGCAGTAGTAAGAAAGGGAGTTACAGAGTAACATAGAGATTATATGGGGTGGACAGTAAGAAAGTGGAGTTACAAGGGTAATGATGGAGATTATGGGTGGATAGTAAGAAAGGGGAGTTACACGGTAACAATGGAGATTCCTGGGCGGAAAGTAAGAAAGGGGAGTTACAGGGTAATTAATGGAGATTATATGGGTGGAGAGTAAGACAGGGCAGTTACAGGGTATGATGGGGGATTATATGGGTGGAGATAAGAAAGGGGAGTTACAGGGTAACGATGAAGATCCTATGGGTGGTGAGTAAGAAAGGGGAGATACAGAGTAATGATGGAGGTGCTAAAGGGGAGTTACAGAGTAACGATGGAGATAATATGGTGGGAGTAAGAAAGGGTTACAGGTAACAATGGAGACAGTATGGGCGGTGAGTAAAAGAGGGGAGTTAGAGGGAAATGATGGAGATTCTATGGGTGGGGAAGTAAAAAGGGAGTTACAGAGTAACTATGGAGATTTTATGGGCCGTGAGTAAAGAAAGGGGAGTTACTGGTAACGATGGAGATTCTAGAGGGGAGGATGAGTAAGAAAGGGAGTTACAGGAAACATGGAGATTCTATTGGTGTAGAGTAAGAAAGGGGAGTTTACAGAGTAACAATGGAGATTTATGGGCAGTAAGTAAGAAAGGGGAGTTACAGGGTAATGATGGAGATTTTATTGGGCGGTGAGTAAAGAAAGGGTGTTACTAGTGTAACATGGAGCTAGAACAAAGGCGGATTACGATGTGCATGGGGCAATGTATATGGCGAAGAGTGGAGTGGGGTAACGTGAGAGTTTCTGAGGTAGGACGAAGAAACTGGTGCATGGAAGTTCTATGGGCGGTAATAAAAAGGGAGTTACAGGAACAATGGAGATTGTATGGTGGAGGAGAGTAAGAAAGGGGTTACAGAGTAACAATGGAGATTTTATGGGTGGTGAAGTAAGAAAGGGGAGTTCTGGGTAACACGGGATCTATGGGCGTGAATAAGAAGGGAGTTACAGTAATATGGGATTCTATGGGTGGTGAGTAAGAAAGGAGTTACAGAGTAATGATGAAGATTCTATGGGTGGTGAGTAAGAAGGAATGTTACAGAGTAACGATGGAGATTTTATGGTGGTGAGTAAGAAAAGGGATTTACGGGTAACAATGGGGATTCTATGGTGGATGAGTAAGAAAGGGGAGTTACAGAGTAACGATGGAGATTCTATGGCGGTGAGTACAAAGGGAATTACGGGAAACGATGGAGATTCTATTGGTGGAGAGAGTAAGAAAGGGGAGTTACAGAGTAACATGGGATTCTATGGCAGTGAGTAAGAAGGAAGTTACCGGGTACGATGAGATATATATGGGCGTAGTAAGAAAGGGGAATGTACGAGTAACGATGAGATTCTATGGGTAGAGTAAGAAAGGGAGGTAGATGTAACGATGGAGATTATATTTGCGTGAGTAAGAAAGGGGAGTTACAGGAACATGGAGATTATATGGGCTGGTAAAGAAAGGGGAGTTACAGAGTAACGATGGAATTCTATGGGGAGAGTAGAAAGGTAAGTTATAGGGTAACGATGGATCTTGGTGTGAGAGTAAAGAAATGGGAGTTACGGGTAATATGGAGTTCTATGGGCGTTGAGTAAGAAAGGGATTACAGAGTAACAATGGAGATTCTATGGCAGGTGAGTAAGGAAGGGGAGTTGGGTAATGATGGAGATTCTATGGGCGTGAGTAAGAAAGGGGAGTACTGGGTAACGATGGAGATTCTATGGGTGAGAGTAAGAAGGGGAGTTACTGGGTAATGATGGAGATTCTATGGTGGAGAGTAGAAAGGGGAGTTACAGAGTAACATGGAGATTATAATGGGTGTGAGTAAGAAGGTGAGTTACAGAGTAACGATGGAGATTCTATGGCGGTGAGTAAAAGGGGAGTTACACAGGGTACTGAGATTCATTCTATGGGCAGTGCGTAAGAAAGGGGAGTTACAGGGTAATGAGGCGATTCTATGGGGGGTGGTAAGAAAGGGGAGTTACTGGGTATGATGGAGATTCTATGGGCGGTGAATAAGAAAGGGGAGTTACAGGTGTAATGATGGAGATTCTATGGGGGTGATTAAGAAGAGGGAGTTACGGGTATGATGGAGATTATATGGGGGGAGAGTAGAAAGGGGAGTTACACAGAGTAACAATGGAGATTCTATGGGCGATGAGTAAGAAGGGCAGTTACAGAGTAACAATGGAGATTAATATGGGGGGAGAGTAAGAAAGGGGATTTTGCGGGTACAATGGAGATTATATTGGGGAGAGTAAGAAAGGGAGTTTACAGAGTAACATGGTGATTCTATGGGCGGTGAGTAAGAAAGGGGAGTTACAGAGTAACGATGGAGATTCTATGGGCGGTAAGTAAGAAAGGGAGTTCAGGGTAACGTGGAGATTCTATGGGCAGTGCGTAAAGAAAGGGGATTTACAGGGTAATGATGGCGATTCTATGGGGGGTGGGTAAGAAAGGGGAGTTTACTGGTAATGGTGGAGATTCTATGGGCGGTGAATAAGAAAGGGGAGTTACAGGGTAAATGATGAGATTCTATCGGGGGGTAGGAGAAGGGGAGTTACTACTGGGTAATGATGGAGATTATATGGGGGAGAGTAAGAAAGGGGAGTACAGAGTAACAATGGAGATTCTATGGGGGGTGGGTAAGAAGGAGTTAATGGGTAATGATGGGATTCTTGGGCGTGAATAAGAAGGGAGTTACGGTAATGATGAGATTCTATGGGGGGTGAGTGAGAAGGGGAGTTACTGTAATGATGGAGATTATATGGGCGGTGAATAAGAAAGGGATATCTGTTGTATTCAATTAGATCACTGGACTTGAAATGTATTCTTGAAGACGTATCACTAGTCATCCGACTGGCTTTCTCAATTCGAATGACTTGTACAAGAATCTGTGGCAATTATGTACCCTGGTAAATCCCAATTAGCAATCACAGCCAGGTGTTAAGGGTGTGTTTAGATAGTGTGCTAAGAGGTGTTATAGGAACGCCCCAGAGTAAGTGTTTAAAACAGCATTGACATGGCAGACAGTTGGTGTCGAACCCCCCCACCTCTATTTAGGCTTGTTTCTTTCTTTATTTTCACATAAATGGCCTCCTTAACACCTCTCTTGAACCAGTCACGTTCCTTCGCCAGTATTTAACATTACAATCTTCAAAGTTATGTCCTTTATCCTTAAGATGCAGATACACACGGCTGAGTCCTGACCCGAGGAATTGGCTCTCTGTGCTGGGCCATACGTCGATGCAGTTGCTGTTTGGTCTCCCCCCACATACAAATCAGCATTCTTCATTCTTCACTGCACTGCACTGCATATATGATGTCGCTTTTCTGGTGTTTTGGTATTGGGTCTTTCGGATTTACCAATTGCTCGCCTCAGTGTGTTGTTCGGTTTAAAGCAGACAGGGATAACGATGTTTTTTTGAAAATTCTTCTTAATTTCTCTCTGAGACCCCTGCTACATATGGGATGACCATGTTCTTCCTCCTGTCTTGCTTTTCCCCTTCACTGTTGTATTCGTGTTCTTTTCTTTCCTTCTACTTCTTTTGACAAAGGCCCAGTCTGGTTATCCACAAGTTTTAAGGGCTCCTCTGAGATGTTTCATTTCTTTAGCCTTCGCCTCTGTGCTAGTGGGGATGTTCTCGGGCTCTGTGTTGCAGGTTCTGATGACCCCCAGCTTGTGATCTAAAGGTTGGTGGGAGTCAAACATCAAATACTGATCTGTGTGTGTTGGGTTTTCTGTAAACCTCTACTTCCAGTTTTACCATTTTCCTTAACTTCTACAACAGTCCAAGAAAGCCATTTGTTGTTTTGTACCTCTTCCCTTGTGAATTTAATGTTTTGGTGTCCACCCGCTTAATGTGTTCTGTGAAAGCTTGTACTTTCTTCTGTGGGATTTTAAACCCGGTGTCATCAACATATCTGAACAAGTGGCTGGGTGCTATGCTTAAAGGTATTTAAGCGCCTGTGTTTTACTCCTCCATGTAAAGGTTGGCCACAATGGTGAAACTGGAGATCCCATAGCACATCCATGTTTTTGCTTATAGAACTTATCCCTGTATTTGAAATGGTGGTATTCAGGCACCGTCCACAAGGAACACACCTGTTCTGGGTTGAGATCAGTTCTGCTGGTAAGAGTGCTGTTTTAACACCTACTCTCTGGGCGTTCCTATAACACCTCTTAGCCACTATCTAATCACAACACCACACACCCTTAACACTGGCTGTGATATGCTAATTGGATTACCAGGGTGTACATATTGCCACAGATTCTTGTACAAGTCATTCTGAATTGAAAAGCCAGTCGGATGACTAGCAAACGTCTTCAAAGAACATTTCAAGTCCAGTTGATCTAATTGAATACAACAGATATACCATGACCTGGATGAATGAGAACCTTCACAAGCATAAGAAGGGGAGTTACAGGGTAATGATGAAGATTCTATGGGGGTGAGTAAGAAAGGGGAGTTACTGGGTAATGATGGAGATTATATGGGGGGAGAGTAGAAGGGGAGTTCAGAGTAACAATGGAGATTTCTATGGGCGATGAGTAGAAAGGGCTTACATAGTAACAATGGAGATTATATGGGGGGAGGGTAAGAAAGGGGAGTTACAGGTAACAATGGAGATTATATGGGGAAGGTAAGAAAGGCAGTTTTACAGAGTAGCAATGGAGATTATATGGGGGAGAGTAAGAAAGGGGAGTTACAGGTAACAATGGAGATTATATGGGGAGAGAGTAAGAAAGGGGAGTTACAGGTAACAATGGAGATTATATGGGGAGAGAGTAAGAAAGGGGATTCGAGTAACAATGGAGATTCTATGGGGGTGAGTAAGAAAGGGAGTTACTGGGTATGATGGAGATTATATGATGGGGGGAGAGTAAGAATGGGAGTTACAGAGTAACAATGGAATTCTATGGGGGAGAGTAAGAAAGGGAGTTTACGAGTAACAATGGTGATTCTTGGGCGGTGAGTAAGAAAGGGAGTTACAGAGTAACGATGCAGAATATATGGGCGGAGAGTAGAAAGGGGAGTACCAGAGTAACGATGGAATATTGGTTGGAGAGTAGAAAGGGGAGTTAAACAGAGTAAATAGATGAGATTTCTATGGCGGAGAGTAATGAAATGGGCAGATCATTCGGATTTCAGGACTTCGGACCGCATTTTCAAGGGTTACCGAAGTATGAGGTTATTTTTGGTAACCCTCGAAAAAACCTTGTACGTTCATTAACCCTTGCAAATGTGTTCTGAACCTTCGAAGTAGTTTTCCACTTCGGATTTTCGGACCTTTCGGGTTTTTTTCCCGATATCTGTAAATCCAAAAACAAGATGAACTTACCATTTTCATCCATCTGTACTTGACATCACGTTAAGTCGGATATAGGGCAAACCCAGAGTTTTAGGTCCTCACTCTAGGTCCTTAAAGCAAATTTTGGTTTTGTGCAACTATATTTCTCCTTTGTCAACTGCCAGCTAACTACATTCCCTTGCATTAACTGGATTGGAAACAAACAAAACAGTTAAAATGTTTGTGTCATTATGTTTTCTTTTACAGTGGGTATGACAATAGAATGTATCAGACAATACAGAGAAAATTTCTCGTTTTGGTTCAATATGACACTAATATATCGGTGCCAAGGAGAAGACATTTTGCTGCATTAAGGCTGGATAATTTACTACAATACGATAAATCTTTTTTTTTTTTTTTTGTCTTTATTCAATGAGATGAATGCTAGACTTGTTTATGAGCCAAATGATCAAGAACTCTTGTAAATTAGTCAAGCATTATGCAATGGCTTTCTTTCAGCCATGCGAATAAATCTAACAATGTTTTGTGTCACAAAATAGTTATCTACATTCCATTCTCATTCAGATCACCAACACATATCCATAACTATACACTCTGCAATCAGAAAATAGAATTGCACGCTTAAAAATGCTACATATAACATCATTCAGATGTTACCGTTTACACCTCCTTCCTGCTGTTCTAACCACAAACAAGAAGCATTGGAAAAACTTCTACTTATGGAGAATTTTTAGTCAAAAGCTCAAAAGTCAAATATGTGTTTGAGATTCTTTCCTGCTTATCTAAAACACAGTCCTCTCAGCCCCACCCCTGCCACCCTAAACTTGCCATAACGACCTCCAGCCCACACTGTGAGGTTTGTTAGAAGACGACACATCAGGCAGAGCAGGTTGGTCCAATGTAGAGATGGACTCGAACTCAAACCCGAGTTTGGAGCCGAACTATTTGAGTTCGAACGGACTCAGACTTCTTCGAATTATCCCCGGACCCAGATTTTCGATATTTTCCCGGACTTTTAATATTATATCGAATGTTCGAACACGTTTGAGGCATGCGGACATGTGAGTAAAATGTCTATTATACCCATATTGTGTGTACCTAGCTTAAAAAACCATTCCATAAGATTTGATTGGTTAAGTAAAATGTCCATTTTTACCTATATACGAGTAAATATCGAATTCTCAAATCCACAAGTAAAATGTCTATTATACCTATACCGAGTAAATATCGAATCTCAAATCCACAAGTAAAATGTCATTATACCAATATACCGAGTAAATATCGAATATCGAATCCGCAAGTAAAATGTCTATTATACCTATACACGAGTAATATCGAATTCCCAAATCCACAAGTAAAATGTCTATTATACCTATACCAGTAATATCGATCTCAAATCCACAGTAAATGTCTATTATAATCCTATACCGAGTAAATAATCGAATTCTCTAATCCACAAGTAAAATGTCTATTATACCTATACGCAGCAAATATCGATCTCTAAATAATCCCAAGTAAATGTCTATTATACCTATACAGCGATACAATACGAAATCGAATCGAGTAAATGTTATTATACCTATACACAGTAAATATCAATTCTCAAATCCACAAGTAAAATGTCTATATACCAATACGCGAGTAATATCGAATATCGAATCCGCGAGTAAAATGTCTATTATACCTATACACGAGTAATATGGAATTCTCTAAATCCACAAGTAAAATGTCTATTATACCAATACCGAGTAAATATCGAATTCTCTAATCCACAAGTAAAAGTCTTATAAACCTATACGCGACTAATATCGAATCTCTCTAATCCACAAGTAAAATGTCTATTATCCTATACGCGAGTAAAATATCGAATATCGATCCGCGAGTAAAAATGTCTATTATAACCATACGCGAGTAATATCGATTCTCGAATCCACAAGTAAAATGTCTATTATACCAATACGCGAGTAAATATCGAATATCGAATCCACAAGTAAATGTCTATTATACCAAGACGCGAGTAAATATCGAATTCTCAATCCCACCAAGTAAATGTCTATTAATAACCTATACACGAGTAAATATCGAATTCTCTAATCCACAGTAAAATGTCTATTATACTTACACGAGTAAATATCAAATTCTCAATCCCAAGTAAAATGTCTATTATACCTATATGCGAGTAAATAATCGAATTCTCAATCCACAGTAAAAGGTCTATTATACCTATACACGATAAAATATCGATTCTCTATCCACAAGTAAAATGGTCTATTAATACCTATACGTGATATAATATCGAATTCCTCTAATCCCAACCATAAAATTCTATTATACCAATACGCGAGTAATATTCGAATTCTCTAATCCACAAAGACAGACAGACAGACAGACAGACAGACAGACAGACAGACAGACAGATAGATAGATAGATAGATAGATAGATAGATAGATAGATAATATATGGATAGAAAAAAGACAGATAGATAGATAGACAGACAGATAGATAACTGATAGATAATAGATAGCTAGATAAGATAGATAGATAGATAGATAGATAGATAGATAGATAGATAGATAGATAGATAGATAGATAGATAGATAGATAGATAGATAGATAGATAGATAGATAGATAGATAGACAGACAGACAGAAAGATAGATAATATATGGATAGAAAAAAGACAGATAGATAGATAGACAGACAGACAGACAGTCAGATAGATAGATAATAGATGGATGGGGTAGACAGACAGACAGACAGATAAATAGATGATAGATATGGTAAATAACAGATAGAAGATAGATAGATAGATAATAGATGGATGAAAGACAGACAGAAGATAGATATATAGATAGATAGATAGATAGATAGATAGATAGATAGATAGATAGACAGACAGACAGACAGACAGACAGACAGACAGACAGACAGACAGATAGATAGATATATATAGATAGATAGATAGATAGATAGATAATATATGGATAGAAAAAAGACAGATAGATAGATAGACAGACAGACAGACAGACAGTCAGATAGATAGATAGATAATAGATGGATGGGTGATAGATAGACAGACAGACAGACAGATAAATAGATGATAGATATGGTAGATAATATATAGATAGATAGATAATAGATGGATGAAAGACAGACAGATAGATAGATAGATAGATAGATAGATAGATAGATAGATAGATTAATAGATGGATAGATGATTGATAGATAGGCAGACAGACAGAAAGACAAATATATAGATAGATGATAGATACGTTAGATAATAGATGGATGGATGGATGGATGGATGGATGAAAGATAGATAGATAGATAGACAGACAGACAGAAAGATAGATAATATATGGATAGAAAAAAGACAGATAGATAGACAGACAGACAGACAGACAGTCAGATAGATAGATAATAGATGGATGGGTGATAGACAGACAGACAGACAGATAAATAGATGATAGATATGGTAAATAACAGATAGATAGATAGATAGATAGTAGTAGATAGATAGCTAAGATAGATGATAGATACGTTAGATAATAGATGGATGGATGGATGGATGGATGGATGAAAGATAGATAGATAGATAGACAGACAGACAGAAAGATAGATAATATATGGATAGAAAAAAGACAGATAGATAGACAGACAGACAGACAGACAGTCAGATAGATAGATAATAGATGGATGGGGTGATAGAAAGACAGACAGACAGATAAATAGATGATAGATATGGTAAATAACAGATAGATAGATAGATAGATAGATAGATAGATAGATAGATAGATAGATAATAGATGGATGAAAGACAGACAGATAGATATATAGATAGATAGATAGATAGATAGAGATAGACAGACAGACAGACAGACAGACAGACAGACAAGAGAAGATAGATAGATAATATATGGATAGAAAAAGACAAGATAGATAGATAGACAGACAGACAGACAGACACGAGATAGATAGATAGATAATAGATGGAGGGGATAGATAGACAGACAGACAGACAGATAAATAGATGAAGATATGGTAGATAATATATAGATAGATAGATAATAGATGGATGAAAGACAGAAGATAGATAGATAGATAGATAGATAGATAGATAGATAGATAGATAATAGATGGATAGATGATTGATAGATAGGCAGACAGACAGAAAGACAAATATATAGATAGATGATAGATACGTTAGATAATAGATGGATGGATGGATGGATGAAAGATAGATAGATAGATAGATAGATAGATAGATAGATAGATAGATAATAGATAGATAGATAGATAGATGAGGGATGGGTGGGGCCAGACCAGGGCTATGATTGAAACTTCAATGCATAGGTACAGCACATTTAGGCAAAAACGGGGTGCTAATTTTTTACAAGTGCATAATGGTGGCCATAAATACTATGATTTGCGGATCCTGACAGTAGAAAAAAATTTTTGTCAGACAATCTTATCAGTACATTTGCGATCATACTGTCTATGGACCTTTACTTCCAAGGGGCACAAGGAAAACTCCACACTGCAGGCCATCAATTAGCATGTAAGACGGCCTGTATGTTTGACACACTATGGAAACAAACTCTACTATTTTTTGATCCTGCGTGAATGCTGGCGTTAGAATGTTATAAATATTGGAACACAAATTTTCTGCTGATGCCATGCTACTGGATTTTCATTAACATTGTTGTCCTGTCAATAGATTCTATGAATGGCAAATAAGAATAGGGAGTTACAGGGTAACGATGGTGGAGATTCTATGGGTGGTGAGTAAGAAAGGAGAGTTAAAGAGTAACAATTGAGATTTTATGGGCAGTGAGTAACAAAGGGGAGTTACAGAGTAACAATGGAGATTCTATGGGCGGTGAGTAAGAAAGAAGAGTTACAGCGTAACAATGGAGATTCTATGGACGGTAAGTAACAAAGGGGAGCTACAGAGTAACGATGGAGATTCTAAGAAAGGGGAGTTACTGGGTAACGATGGAGATTCTAAGAAAGGGGAGTTACTGGGTAACAATGGAGATTCTATTGGTGGAGAGTAAGAAAGGGGAGTTACAGAGTAACGTTGGAGATTCTATGGGCGGTGAGTAACAAAGGGAAGTTACAGGGAAACGATGGAGATTCTATTGGTGGAGAGTAAGAAAGGGGAGTTACAGAGTAACAATGGAGATTCTATGGGTAGTGAGTAAGAAAGGGGAGTTACTGGGTAATGATGGAGATTCTATGGGCGGTGAGTAAGAAAGGGGAGTTACAGGGAAACGATGGAGATTCTATTGGTGGAGAGGAAGAAAGGGGAGTTACTGAGTAACAATGGAGATTCTATGGGCAGTAAGTAAGAAAGGGGAGTTACAGGGTAATGATGGAGATTTTATGGGCGGTGAGTAAGAAAGGGGAGTTACTGGGTAACGATTGAGATTCTATGGGTGGAGAGTAAGAAAGGGGAGTTACTGGGTAACGATGGAGATTCTATGGGTGGAGAGTAAGCAAGGGGAGTTACAGAGAAACGATGGAGATTTTATGGGCGGTGAGTAAGAAAGGGGAGTTACAGGGTAACGATGGGGATTCTATGGGCGGAGAGTAAGAATAGGGAGTTACAGAGTAACGATGGAGATTATATGGGTGGAGAGTAAAAAAGGGGAGTTACAGTTTAACAATGGAGATTCTATGGGTGGTGAGTAAGAAAGGGGAGTTACAGAGTAACAATGGAGATTCTATGGGCGGTGAGTAAGAAAGGGGAGTTACATGGTAACAATGGAGATTATATGGGCGGTAAGTACGAAAGGGGAGTTACAGAGTAACGATGGAGATTCTATGGGTGGAGAGTAAGAATGGGGAGTTATAGGGTAACTATGGAGATTATATGGGTGGAGAGTAAGAAAGGGGAGTTACAGGGTAATGATGGAGATTCTATGGGCGGTGAGTAAGAAAGGGGAGTTACAGGGTAATGATGGAGATTCTATGGGCGGTGAGTAAGAAAGGGGAGTTACAGAGTAATAATGGAGATTTTATGGGGGGTGAGTAAGAAAGGGGAGTTACAGGGTAACGATGGAGATTATATGGGTGGAGAGTAAGAAAGGGGAGTTACACGGTAACGATGGAGATTCTATGGGTGGAAAGTAAGAAAGGGGAGTTACAGAGTAATAATGGAGATTATATGGGCAGAGAGTAAGAAAGGGCAGTTACAGGGTAACAATGGAGATTATATGGGTGGAGAGTAAGAAAGTGGAGTTACAGGGTAATGATGAAGATCCTATGGGCGGCGAGTAAGAAAGGTGAGTTACAGAGTAATGATGGAGGTGCTATGGGTGGTGAGTAAGAAAGGGGAGTTAGAGTAATGATGAAGATTCTATGGGCGGTGAGTAAGAAAGGAGAGTTACAGAGTAATGATGGAGATTATATGGGTGGGGAGTAAGAAAGGGGAGTTACAGGGTAACAATGGAGATACTATGGGCGGTGAGTAAGAAAGGGGAGTTACAGGGAAATGATGGAGATTCTATGGGTGGGGAGTAAGAAAGGGGAGTTACAGAGTAACGATGGAGATTTTATGGGCGGTGAGTAGGAAAGGGGAGTTACTGGGTAACAATGGAGATTCTATGGGTGGAGAGTAAGAAAGGGGAGTTACAGGGAAACAATGGAGATTCTATTGGTGAAGAGGAAGAAAGGGGAGTAACTGAGTAACAATGGAGATTCTATGGGCAGTGAGTAAGAAAGGGGAGATACTGGGTAATGGTGGAGATTCTATGGGCAGTGAGTAAGAAAGGGGAGTTACAGGGAAATGATGGAGATTCTACTGGTGGTGAGTAAGAAAGGGGAGTTACAGGGAAATTATGGAGATTCTATTGGTGGAGAGTAAGAAAGGGGAGTTACAGAGTAACAATGGAGATTCTATGGGCAGCGAGTAAGAAAGGGGAGTTACGGGGTAATGATGGAGATTCTATGGGTGGAGAGTAAGAAAGGGGAGTTACAGGGAAACAATTGAGATTTTATTGGTGGAGAGTAAGAAAGGGGAGTTACAGAGTAACAATGGAGATTCTATGGGCAGTGAGTAAGAAAGGGGAGTTACAGGGTTGTTAGAATAAATATCCTGCACTGTCACGCCGGACCCCTGATGCCTGCCTTAGAGCCACTAAGAGACCTTTTTACAGTCCCGGGAGATAGAGTTGAACCACACATTTGTTGTAGTAAAAGTCTAACTCACTTTATTTAGTAATTACATTGGATTTTCACAAAGAGAAAAAGGGGGCGTGGCCAGACACATTGTCTACAGATAATATACTAAAACCTTGGAATATGAAGATAGAGTCAGGCTGACACACAATGTAGGAGGCAAAAGACCTTGAGATAAAATATTATCTACCCCATGAGACAAGGGAAAGAATATCTTAGTACATTTTGAGAACAAAAACATCTGAATAATATGAACACAAAATGGTGTAAAAGAACAATATGGCTGCTATTAGGCTAAGTGAATATAGAGAATATATAAAAACCTAACAAGGGTAATGATGGAGATTTTATGGGCGGTGAGTAAGAAAGGGGAGTTACTGGATACCGATGGAGATTCTATGGGTGGAGAGTAAGAAAGGCGAGTTACAGAGTAACAATGGAGATTATATGGGCGGTGAGTAAGAAAGGGGAGTTACAGAGAAACAATGGAGATTTTATGGGCAGTGAGTAAGAAAGGGGAGTTACAGAGTAACGATAGAGATTATATGGGTGGACAGTAAGAAAGGGGAGTTACAGGGTAATGATGGAGATTATATGGGTGGAGAGTAAGAAAGGGGAGTTACACGGTAACAATGGAGATTCCATGGGCGGAAAGTAAGAAAGGGGAGTTACAGAGTAATTAATGGAGATTATATGGGTGGAGAGTAAGAAAGGGCAGTTACAGGGTAATGATGGGGATTATATGGGTGGAGAGTAAGAAAGGGGAGTTACAGGGTAACGATGAAGATCCTATGGGTGGTGAGTAAGAAAGGGGAGATACAGAGTAATGATGGAGGTGCTATGGGTGGTGAGTAAGAAAGGGGAGTTACAGAGTAACGATGGAGATAATATGGGTGGGGAGTAAGAAAGGGGAGTTACAGGGTAACAATGGAGACACTATGGGCGGTGAGTAAGAAAGGGGAGTTAGAGGGAAATGATGGAGATTCTATGGGTGGGGAGTAAGAAAGGGGAGTTACAGAGTAACGATGGAGATTTTATGGGCGGTGAGTAAG
Organism: Hymenochirus boettgeri; assembly: GCA_019447015.1. Lineage (NCBI taxonomy): Eukaryota > Metazoa > Chordata > Amphibia > Anura > Pipidae > Hymenochirus > Hymenochirus boettgeri. Next base: position 21,918,344 of record CM033475.1, on the reverse strand, counting down.
AAAGGGGAGTTACTGGGTAACGATGGAGATTCTAGGGGAGGAGAGTAAGAAAGGGGAGTTACAGGGAAACAATGGAGATTCTATTGGTGTAGAGTAAGAAAGGGGAGTTACAGAGTAACAATGGAGATTCTATGGGCAGTAAGTAAGAAAGGGGAGTTACAGGGTAATGATGGAGATTTTATGGGCGGTGAGTAAGAAAGGGTGTTACTAGGTAACGATGGAGATTCTATGGGTGGAGAGTAAGAAAGGGGAGTTACTGGGTAACGATGGAGATTCTATGGGCGGTAAGTAAGAAAGGGGAGTTACAGGGAAACAATGGAGATTCTATTGGTGGAGGAGAGTAAGAAAGGGGAGTTACAGAGTAACAATGGAGATTTTATGGGCGGTGAGTAAGAAAGGGGAGTTACTGGGTAACAATGGAGATTCTATGGGCGGTGAATAAGAAAGGGGAGTTACAGAGTAATGATGGAGATTCTATGGGTGGTGAGTAAGAAAGGGGAGTTACAGAGTAATGATGAAGATTCTATGGGTGGTGAGTAAGAAAGGGAAGTTACAGAGTAACGATGGAGATTTTATGGGTGCTGAGTAAGAAAAAGGAGTTACTGGGTAACAATGGGGATTCTATTGGTGGAGAGTAAGAAAGGGGAGTTACAGAGTAACGATGGAGATTCTATGGGCGGTGAGTAACAAAGGGAAGTTACAGGGAAACGATGGAGATTCTATTGGTGGAGAGTAAGAAAGGGGAGTTACAGAGTAACAATGGAGATTCTATGGGCAGTGAGTAAGAAAGGGAAGTTACAGGGTAACGATGGAGATTATATGGGCGGTGAGTAAGAAAGGGGAATTACAGAGTAACGATGGAGATTCTGTGGGTGGAGAGTAAGAAAGGGGAGCTAAAGAGTAACGATGGAGATTCTATGGGCGGTGAGTAAGAAAGGGGAGTTACATGGTAACAATGGAGATTATATGGGCGGTAAGTAAGAAAGGGGAGTTACAGAGTAACGATGGAGATTCTATGGGTGGAGAGTAAGAAAGGGAAGTTATAGGGTAACGATGGAGATTCTATGGGTGGAGAGTAAGAAAGGGGAGTTACAGGGTAATGATGGAGATTCTATGGGCGGTGAGTAAGAAAGTGGAGTTACAGAGTAACAATGGAGATTCTATGGGCAGTGAGTAAGGAAGGGGAGTTACTGGGTAATGATGGAGATTCTATGGGCGGTGAGTAAGAAAGGGGAGTAACTGGGTAACGATGGAGATTCTATGGGTGGAGAGTAAGAAAGGGGAGTTACTGGGTAATGATGGAGATTCTATGGGTGGAGAGTAAGAAAGGGGAGTTACAGAGTAACAATGGAGATTATATGGGTGGTGAGTAAGAAAGGGGAGTTACAGAGTAACGATGGAGATTCTATGGGCGGTGAGTAAGAAAGGGGAGTTACAGGGTAACGTGGAGATTCTATGGGCAGTGCGTAAGAAAGGGGAGTTACAGGGTAATGATGGCGATTCTATGGGGGGTGGGTAAGAAAGGGGAGTTACTGGGTAATGATGGAGATTCTATGGGCGGTGAATAAGAAAGGGGAGTTACAGGGTAATGATGGAGATTCTATGGGTGGTGAGTAAGAAAGGGGAGATACAGAGTAATGATGGCGGTGCTATGGTGGTGATGTAAGAAAGGGGAGTTACAAGAGTAACGATGGAGATAATATGGGTGGGGAGTAAGAAAGGGGAGTTACCGGGTAACAATGGAGACACTAGGGGCGTGAGTAAGAAAGGGGAGTTAGAGGGAAATGATGGAGATTCTATGGTGGGGTAAGAAGGGGAGTTACAGAGTAACGATGGAGATTTTATGGGCGGTGAGTAAGAAAGGGAGTTACTGGGTAACGATGGAGATTCTAGGGGAGAGAGTAAGAAAGGGGAGTTACAGGGAAACCATGGAGATTCTATTGGTGTAAGTAGAAAGGGGGAGTTACAGAGTAACAATGGAGATTCTATGGGCAGTAAGTAGAAAGGGGAGTTACAGGGTAATGATTGGAGATTTTATGGGCGGTGAGTAAGAAAGGGTGTTACTAGTTAACAGGAGATTCTATGGGTGGAGAGTAAGAAAGGGAGTTACTGGGTACGATGGAGATTCTATGGATGCGGTAAGTAAGAAGGGTTACAGGGAAACAATGGAGATTCTATTGGTGGAGGAAGTAAGAAAGGGGAGTTACAGTAACAATGGAGATTCTATGGGCGGTGGTAAGAAGGGGAGTTACGAGAACAATGGAGATTTTTATGGGCAGTGAGTAAGAAAGGGGAGTTTACTGGTTAACAATGGAGATTCTATGGGCGGTGAATAGAAAGGGGGAGTTACAGAGTAATGATGGAGATTCTATGGGTGGTGAGTAAGAAAGGGGAGTTACAGAGTAATGATGAAGATTCTATGGGTGTTGAGTAAGAAAGGGAAGTTACAGAGTAACGATGGAGATTTTATGGGTGCTGAGTAAGAAAAGGAGTTACTGGGTACAATGGGGATTCTATTGGTGAGAGTAAGAAAGGGGATTTACAGAGTAACGATGGAGATTCTATGGGCGGGTGATAACAAAGGGAAGTTACAGGGAAACGATGGAGATTCTATTGGTGGAGATAGAAAGGGGAGTTACAGAGTAACAATGGAGATTCTATGGGCAGTGAGTAAGAAAGGGAAGTTACAGGGTAACGATGGAGATTATATTGGGCGGTGAGTAAGAAGGGGAATTACAGTAAGTGGAGATTCTGTTGGGTGGAGAGTAAGAAAGGGGAGCTAAAGAGTAACGATGGAGATTCTATGGGCGGTGAGTAAAGAAAGGGGAGTTACATGGTAACAATGGAGATTATAGGGCGTAGTAAGAAAGGGGAGTTACAGAGTAACGATGGAGATTCTATGGGTGGAGAGTAAAGGGACGTTATAGGGTAACGATGAGATTCTATGGGTGGAGAGTAAGAAGGGAGTTACAGGGTAATGATGGAGATTCTATGGGCGGTGAGTAAGAAAGTGGAGTTACAGAGTAACAATGGAGATTCTATGGGCAGTGAGTAAGGAAGGGGAGTTACTGGGTAATTATGGAATTCTATGGGCGGTGAGTAAGAAGGGGAGTAACTGGGTAACGATGGATTCTATGGGTGGAGAGTAGAAAGGGGAGTTACTGGGTAATGATGGAGATTCTATGGGTGGAGAGTAGAAAGGGAGTTACAGATAACAATGGAGATTATATGGGTGGTGAGTAAGAAAGGGGAGTTACAGAGTAACGATGAGATTCTATGGGCGGTGAGTAAGAAAGGGGAGTTACAGGGTAACGTGGAGATTCATGGCAGTGCGTAAGAAAGGGAGTTACAGGGTAAGTGGTGCGATTCTATGGGGGTGGGTAAGAAGGGATTACTGGGTAATATGGAGATTCTATGGGCGTTGTGAATAAAGGGAGTTACAGGGTAATATGGAGATTCTATGGGGGTGATAAGAAGGGGAGTACTCTGGGTAATGATGGAAATTATATGGGGGAGAGTAAGAAAGGGGATTCCAGAGTAACAATGGAGATTCTATGGGGCGATGAGTAAGAAAGGGCAGTTACAGAGTACAATGGAGATTATATGGGGGAGGGTAAGAAAAGGGAGTTACAGGGACAATGGAGATTATATGGGGGAGGTAAGAAAGGGCAGTTACAGAGTACAATGGAGATTATATGGGAGAGTAAGAAAGGGGAGTTACAAGGGTAAATGGAGATTATATGGGAGAGAGTAAGAAAGGGGAGTTACAGAGTAACACATGGAGATTCTATGGGCGGTGAGTAAGAAGGGGATTTACAGAGAAACAATGGAGATTTTATGGGCAGGAGTAGAAGGGGGTTACAGAGAACGATAGAGATATATTGGGGACAGTAAGAAAGGGGATGTTACAGGGTAATGATGGAGATTATATGGTGGTGGAGAGTAAGAAAGGGGAGTTACACGGTAACATGGAGATTCCATGGCGGAAAGTAAGAAGGGGAGTTACAGGGTAATTAATGGAGATTATATGGGTGGAGGTAAGAAAGGGCAGTTACAGGGTAAATGATGGGATTATATGGGTGGAATGAGAGTAAGAAAGGGGAGTTACAGGGTAACGATGAAATCCTATGGGTGGTGAGTAAGAAGGGGAGATGAGTAATGTGGAGGTGCTAAAGGGGAGTTACAGAGTAACGATGGAGATATATGGGTGGGGAGTAAGAAAGGGGAGTTACAGGTAACAATGGAGACAGTATGGGCGTGAGTAAAGAAGGGGAGTTAGAGGGAAATGATGGAGATTCTATGGGTGGGGAGTAAGAAAGGGAGTTTACGAGTAACATGGGATTTTATGGGCCGTGAGTAAAAGGGGAGTTACTGGGTAACGATTGGAGATTCTAGGGGAGAGAAGTAAGAGGGGAGTTACAGGAAACAATGGAATTCTATTGGTGTAGAGTAAGAAAGGGGAGTTACAGAGTAACAATGGAGATTCTATGGGCAGTAGTTAGAAAAGGGGAGTTACAGGGTAATGATGGAGATTTTATGGGCGGTGAGTAGAAAGGGTGTTACTAGGTAACGATGGAGATTCTAGGGTGGAGAGTAAGAAAGGGGAGTTTACTGGGTAACGATGGAGATTCTATGGGCGGTAAGTAAGAAGGGAGTTACAGGAACACATGGAGATTGTATTGGTGGAGGAGAGTAGAAAGGGGTTACGAGTAACAATGGAGATTTTAGGGTGGTGAGTAAGAAGGGGAGTTACGGGTACAATGGAGATTCTATGGGCGGTGAAATAAGAAAGGGGAGTTACAGAGTAATGATGGAGATTCTATGGGTGGTGAGTAAGAAAGGGGAGTTACAGAGTAATGATGAGATTCTATGGGTGGTGAGTAAGAAGGGAGTTACAGAGTAACGATGGAGATTTTATGGGGCTGAGTAAGAAAAAGGAGTTACTGGGTAACAATGGGGATTCTATCTATTGGTGTGAGGTAGAAAGGGAGTTACAGAGTAACGATGGAGATTCTATGGGCGGTGAGTAACAAAGGGAGTTACAGGGAAACGATGGAGATTCTATTGGTGGAGTAAGAAAGGGGAGTTACGAGTAACAATGGAGATTCTATGGGCAGTGAGTAAAAAAGCGAAGTTACAGGGTAACGATGGAGATTATATGGCGGTTGAGTAAGAAAGGGGAATTACAGAGTAACGATGGAGATTCTATGGTGGAGAGTAAGACAGGGAGCTAAAGAGTAACGTGGAGATTCTATGGGCGTGAGTAAGAAAGGGGAGTTACATGTGACACATGGAGATTAATATGGCGGTAAGTAAGAAGGGGAGTTACAGAGTAACGATGGAATTCTATGGGTGAGAGAAGAAAGGAAGTTATAGGGTAACGATGGAGATTCTATGGGTGGAGAGTAAGAAGGGAGTTACAGGGTAATGATGGAGATTCTATGGGCGGTGAGTAAAAAGTGGAGTTACAGAGTAACAATGGAGATTCTATGGCAGTGATAGGAAGGGGAGTTACTGGGTAATGATGGAGATTCTATGGGCGGTGAGTAAGAAAGGGAGTAACTGGGTAACGATGGAGATTCTATGGGTGGAAGTAAGAAAGGGGAGTTACTGGGTAATGATGGAGATTCTATGGGTGGAGAGTAAGAAAGGGGAGTTACAGAGTAACAATGGAGATTATATGGGGTGAGTAAGAAAGGGAGTTACAGAGTAACGATGGAGATTCTATGGGCGGTGAGTAAAAGGGAGTTACAGGGTAACGTGAGATTCTATGGGCAGTGCGTAAAAAGGGGTTAACAGGGTAATGATGGCGATTCTATGGGGGGGGGTAAGAAAGGGGAGTTACTGGGTATGATGGAGATTCTATGGGCGGTGAATAAGAAAGGGGGTTACAGGGTAATGATGGATTCTATGGGGGTGAGTAAGAAAGGGGAGTTCTGGGTAATGATGGAGATTATATGGGGGGAGAGTAAGAAAGGGGAGTTACAGAGTAACAATGGAGATTCTATGGGCGATGAGTAAGAAAGGGCAGTTACAGAGTAACAATGGAGATTATATGGGGGGAGAGTAAGAAAGGGGATTTGCAGGTAACAATGGAGATTATATGGGGAGAGTAAGAAAGGGGAGTTACAGAGTAACAATGGTGATTCTATGGGCGGTGAGTAAGAAAGGGGAGTTACAGAGTAACGATGGAGATTCTATGGGCGGTAAGTAAGAAGGGGAGTTACAGGGTAACGTGGAGATTCTATGGGCAGTGCGTAAGAAAGGGGAGTTACAGGGTAATGATGGCGATTCTATGGGGGGTGGGTAGAAAGGAGTTACTGGTAATGGTGGAGATTCTATGGGCGGTGAATAAGAAAGGGAGTTACAGGGTAATGATGAAGATTCTATGGGGGTGAGTAAGAAGGGGAGTTACTGGGTAATGATGGAATTATATGGGGAAGTAAGAAGGGGAGTTACAGAGTAACAATGGAGATTCTATGGGGGGTGGGTAAGAAAGGGGAGTTAATGGGTAATGATGGAGATTCTATGGGCGGTGAATAAGAAAGGGGAGTTACAGGGTAATGATGGAGATTCTATGGGGGGTGAGTGAGAAAGGGGAGTTACTGGTGTAATGATGGAGATTATATGGGCGGTGAATAAGAAAGGGGATATCTGTTGTTGTATTCAATTAGATCAACTGGACTTGAAATGTAGTTCTTGAAGACGTATCACTAGTCATCCGACTGGCTTTCTCAATTCAGAATGACTTGTACAGAATCTGTGGCAATTATGTACCCTGGTAAATCCCAATTAGCATATCACACACAGCCAGTGTTTAAGGTTGTGTTTAGTAGTGGCTAAGAGGTGTTATAGGAACGCCCAGAGTAAGTGTTTTAAAACAGCATTGTACATGGCAGACGTTGGTGTCGAACCCCCCCACCTCTATTTAGGCTTGGTTTCTTTATTTTTCCACATAAATGGCCTCCTTAACCACCTCTCTTGAACCAGTCACGTTCCTTCGCCAGTATGTTAACATATAACAATCTTCAAAGTATGTCCTTTATCCTTAAGATGCGATACACGGCTGAGTCCTGACCCGGGAATTGGCTCTCTGTGCTGGGCCATACGTCGATGCAGTTGCTGTTTGGTCTCCCCCACATACAAAATCAGAGCATTCTTCACTGCACTGCACTGCATATATGATTGCGCTTTTCTTGTGTTTTGGTATTGGGTCTTTCGGATGTACCAATTGCTCCTCAGTGTGTTGTTCGTTTTAAAGCAGACAGGGATACGAGTTTTTTTTGAAAATTCTTCTTAATTTCTCTGAGACCCCTGCTACATATGGGATGACCATGTTCTTCCTCCTGTCTTGCTTTCCCCTTCACTGTTGGTATTCGTGTTCTTTTCTTTCCTTCTACTTCTTTTGACAAAGGCCCGTCTGGATATCCACAAGTTTTAAGGCTCCTCTGAGATGTTTCATTTCTTTAGCCTTCGCCTCTGTGCTAGTGGGGATGTTCTCGGCTCTGTGTTGGCAGGGTTCTGATGACCCCCGCTTGTGATCTAAAGGGTGGTGGGAGTCAACATCAATACTGATCTTTGTGTGTTGGTTTTCTGTAAACCTCTACTTCCAGTTTACCATTTTCCTTAACTTCTACCAAGCCAGTCCAAGAAGCCAGTTTGTTGTTTTGTACCTCTTCCCTTGTGAATTTAATGTTTTGGGTCCACCGCATTAATGTGTTCTGTGAAAGCTTGTACTTTCTTCTGGTGGATTTTAAACCCGGTGTCATCAACATATCTGAACCAGTGGCTGGGTGCTATTGCCCTTAAAGGTATTAAGCGCCTGTGTTTCTACCTCCTCCATGTAAAGGTTGGCCACAATAGGTGAAACTGGAGATCCCATAGCACATCCATGTTTTTGCTTATAGAACTTATCCCTGTATTTGAAATAGGTGGTATTCAGGCACAAGTCCAACAAGGAACACACACCTGTTCTGGGTTGAGATCATTTCTGCTGGTAAGAGTGCTGTTTTAACACCTACTCTGGGCGTTCCTATAAACACCTCTTAGCCACTATCTAATCACAACCCTTACACCCTGGCTGTGATCATGCTAATTGGGATTTCCAGGGTACTAATTGCCACAGTTCTTGTACAAGTCATTCTGAATTGAGAAAGCCCAGTCGGATGACTAGCGAACGTCTTCAAGACTACATTTCAAGTCCAGTTGATCTAATTGAATACAACAGATATACCATGACCTGGATGAATGAGAACCTTCACAAGCATAAGAAAGGGGAGTTACAGGGTAATGATGAAGATTCTATGGGGGGTGAGTAAGAAAGGGGAGTTACTGGGTAATGATGGAGATTATATGGGGGGAGAGTAAGAAAGGGGAGTTACAGAGTAACAATGGAGATTCTATGGGCGATGAGTAAGAAAGGGCAGTTACATAGTAACAATGGAGATTATATGGGGGGAGGGTAAGAAAGGGGAGTTACAGGGTAACAATGGAGATTATATGGGGGAAGAGTAAGAAAGGGCAGTTACAGAGTAGCAATGGGAAGCATTCTATTGGACCGTAAGTAAGAAAGAGTGAGTTACAGGGTAATGATTGGAGATTTTATGGCGGTGAGTAGAAGGGTGTTACTAGGTAACGATGGAGATTCTATGGGTGGAGAGTAAGAAAGGGAGTTACTGGGTAACGATGGAGATTCTCATTGGGCGGTAAGTAAGAAAGGGGAGTTACAGGGAAACAATGGAGATTCTATTGTGGAGAGAGTAAGAAAGGGTAGTTACAAGTAATGAGATTTATGGGCGTGAGTAGAAAGGGGAGTTACAGAGACAATGGAGATTTTATGGGCGTGAGTAAGAAAGGGAGTTACTGGGTAACAATGGAGATTCTATTGGGCGGTGAATAATAAAGGGAGTTACAGAGTAATGATGGAGATTCTATGGGTGGTGAGTAAGAAAGGGGAGTTACAGAGTAATGATGAAGATTCTATGGGTGGTGAGTAAGAAAGGGAAGTTACAGAGTAACGATGAGATTTTATGGGTGCTGAGTAGAAAAAGGAGTTCTGGTAACAATGGGATTCTATTGGTGGAGAGTAAGAAAGGGGAGTTACAGAGTAACATGGAGATTCTATGGCGGTGATTAACAAAGGAAGTTACAGGGAAACAATGGAGATTCTATTGGTGAGAGTAAGAAGAGGGAGTTACAGAGTAACAATGGAGATTCTATGGGCAGTGAGTAAGAAAGGGAGTTACAGGGTAACGATGGAGATTATATGGGCGGTGAGTAGAAAGGGAATTACAGAGTAAAATGGAGATTCTTGGGTGGAGAGTAAGAAAGTGGGAGCTAAAGAGTAACGATGGAGATTCTATGGGCGGTGAGTAAGTAAGGGGAGTTACATGGTAACAATGGAGATTATATGGGCGGTAAGTAAGAAAGGGGAGTTACAGAGTAACGATGGGATCTATGGGTGGGAGTAAAGAGGGGTATTGGGTAACGATGGAGATTCTATGGGTGGAGAGTACGAAAGGGGATTACAGGGTAATGATGGAGATTCTATGGGCGGTGAGTAGACAAGTGGAGTTACAGAGTAATGGAGATTCTTGGGCAAGTGAGTAAGGAAGGTGAGTACTGGGTATATTTGAGAGATCTATGGGCTGTGAGTAGAAAGGGGAGTAACTGGGTAACGATGAGATCAGGTGAGATAAGAGGGAGTTACTGGTATGATGGAGATTCTATGGGTGGAGAGTAAGAAGGGGAGTTACAGAGTAACAATGGAGATTATATGGGTGGTGAGTAAGAAGGGAGTTACAAGTAACGATGGAGATTCTATGGGGTGAGTAAGAAAGGGGAGTTACAGGGTAACGTGGAGATTTCTATGGGCAGTGCGTAAGAAAGGGGAGTTACAGGGTAATGATGGGGCAGTTCTATGGGGGGTGGGTAAGAAAGGGGAGTTACTGGGTAATGATGGAGATTCTATGCGGTTGAATAAGAAAGGGAGTTACGGGTAATGATGGAGATTCTATGGGTGGTTAGTAAAGGGGGAGTATACTAGAGTAATGATGGAAGTTATATGGGGGGAGGTAAGAAAGGGGAGTTACAAGTAACAATGGAGATTCTAATGGGGGCGATGAGTAAGAAAGGGCGAGTTACAGAGTACATGGAGATTATATGGGGGGAGGTAAAAAAGGGAGTTACAGGGTAACAATGGAGATTATTGGGGGGAGAGTAAGAAAGGGGAGTTACAGAGTACAATGGAGATTATATTGGGAAGTAAGAAAGGGGAGTTCAGGTTAACAATTGGAGATTATATGGTGAGAGATTAAGGAAGAGGGAGTTACAGAGTAACATTGGAGATTCTATGGGCGGAGTAATAAAAGGGAGTTACAGGAAACAATGTGAGAGTTTATGGGCGTGAGTAAGAAAGGGGAGTTACAGAGTAACAAGAGATTATATGGTGGCAGTAAGAAAGGGGAGTTACAGGGAAATGTGAGATTTATGTGTGGAGAGTAAGAAAGGGGAGTTACACGTAACAATGAGATTCCTGGGGAAAGTAGAAGGGGAGTAAGGGTATTTAATGGAGATTACTATGGGTGGAGAGTTAGGGGAGTTACAGGTAAGAATGGGGGGGGATTATATGGGTGGAGCAGTAGAAAGGGATTACAGGTAACGATGAAGATCCTATGGGTGGTGAGTAAGAAGGGAGATCAGAGTAATGATGGGTGTAAAGGGGAGTTTACGAGTAACGATGGAGATAATCTGGTGGTGGAGTAAGAAAGGGGAGTTACAGTGTAACAATGAGAAGTATTGGGCGGTGAGTAAAAGGGGAGTTAGAGGGAAATGATGGAGATTCTATGGGTGGGGAGTAAGAAAGGGAGTTTTACAGAGTAACGATGGAATTTTATGGGCGTGGTAAGAAAGGGGAGTTACTGGGTAACATGGAGATTCTATGGGGGAGAGTAAGAAAGGGGAGTTACAGAGTAACACTGGAGATCCTATTGGTGTAGAGTAAGAAAGGGGAGTTACAGGTAACAATGGAGATTCTATGGGCATGAGTAAGAAAGGGGAGTTACAGGGTAATGATGGAGATTTATATGGGCGGTGAGTAAGAAAGGTGTTACTAGAGTAACATGGAGATTCGATGGGTGGAGATAAGAAAGGGGATTTACTGGGTAACGATGGAGATTCTATGGGCGGTAAGTAAGAAAGGGGAGTTACGGGAAACAATGGAGATTGTATTGTGTGGAGATCAGAAAGGGGAGTTACAGAGTAACAATGGGATTTATGGTGTGAGTAAGAAGGGGATTACTAGGGTAACATGGCAGATTCTATGGGCGGTGATAAGAAAGGGGAGTTACAGATGTAACGATGGAGATTCCTATGGGTGGTGAGTAAGAAAGGGAGTTACAGAGTATGATGAAGATTCTATGGGTGGTGAGTAAGAAAGGGATTACAGAGTAACGATGGAGATTTATGGTCTGATAGAAGGAGTTCTGGTGTAAGGGGATTCTATGGTGGAGAGTAAAAGGGGAGTTACAGAGTAAGATGGAGATTCTATGGGCGGTGAGTACGAAGGAATTTACAGGGTAACGATGAGAATCTATTGGGAAGTAGAAGGGGAGTTACAGAGTAACAATGGAGATTCTATGGGCAATGAGTAAGAAAGGGAAGTTACAGGGTAACGATGGAGATTATAATGGGGGTGAGTAAGAAAGGGGAATTAGAGGTAACGATGGAGATTCTATGGGTGGAGAGTAAGAAGAGGGGAGCTAAAGAGTACGATGGAGATTCTATTGGGCGAGTAGAGAAAGGGGAGTTACAGTAACAATGGAGATTATATGGGGAGAGTAGAAAGGGGAGTTACGAGTAACATGGAGATTCTATGGGTGGAAGTAAGAAAGGGGTTATAGGGTAACGATGGAGATTCTATGGGTGAGAGTAAGAAGAGGAGGGAGTTACAGGGTAATGATGGAGATTTATGTGGGGTGAGTAAGAAAGTGGAGTTTCAGAGTAACAATGGAGATTCTATGGGCAGTGAGTAAGAAGGGAGTTACTGGGTATGATGGAGATTCTATGGGCGGTTAGTAAGAAGGGGAGTAACGGGTACGATGGAGATTCTATGGTGGAGAGTAAGAAAGGGGAGTTACTGGGTAATGATGGAGATTCTATGGGTGAGAGTAAGAAAGGGAGTTACAGAGTACCAATGGAGATTATATGGGTGGTTGAGTAAGAAAGGGGAGTTACAGGGTAACGATGGAGATTCTATGGGGGTGAGTAAGAAAGGGGAGTTACAGGGTAACGTGGAGATTCTATGGGCATTGGTAATAAGTGGGAGTTACAGGGTAATGATGGCAGATTCTATGGGGGGTGGTAAAAAGGGGAGTTACGGTGAAATGGAGTATTATGGGCGGTGAATAAGAAAGGGAGTTACGGGTAATATGGAGATTCTATGGGGGGTGAGTAAGAAAGGGGGTTACTGGGTAAGATGGAGATTATTGGGGGGGAGAAGTAAGAAAGGGGAGTTACAGAGTAACAGGAGATTCTATTGGGCGATGAGTAAAGAAAGGGCAGTTACAAGAGTAACAATGGAGATTTATGGGGGGAGAGTAAGAAAGGGGATTCATGGGTAACAATGGAGATATATGGGGGAGAGTAAGAAAGGGGAGTTACCGAGGTAACATGGTGATTCTATGGGCGGTTGAGTAAGAAAGGGGAGTTTCAGAGTAACGATGGAGATTCTGATGGGCTGGTAGTAGAAAGGGGAGTTACAGGGTAACGATGGGATTCTATGGGGCAGTGGTAAGAAAGGGAGTTACAGGGTAATATGGCGATTCTATGGGGTGGTTAAGAAAGGGAGTTACTGGGTAATGGATGGAGATTCTATGGGCGGTGAATAAGAAAGGGGTTACAGAGTAATGGATAAGATTCTATGGGGGTGAGTAAGAAGGGAGTTACTGGGTAATGATGGAATTATATGGGGGGAGATAAGAAAGGAGTTACGAGATAACATGAGATTCTATGGGGGTGGGTAAGAAAGGGGATTAATGGTATGATGGAGATTCTATGGGCGGTGAAGTAAGAAAGGGGAGTTACAGGGTAAATGATGGAGATTCTATGGGGGGTGAGTAGAAGGGGAGTTACTACTGGGTAGATGGAGATTATATGGGCGTGTGAAGTAAGAAAGGGGATATCGGTTGTATTCAATTAGATCAACTGGACTTTGAAATTAGTTTCTTGAGACGTATCACTAGTCATCCGACTGGCTTTCTCCGTTCAGAATGACTTGTAACAAGATCTGTGGGCAATATGTACCCTGGTAATCCCAATTATCAATATCACAAGCCAGGTGTTTAAGGGTGTGTTTAGATAGTGGCTAAGAGGTGTTATAGGAACGCCCCCAGAGTACAAGGTGTTAAAACAGCCTGTGTACATGGCAGCCAGTTGGTGTCGAACCCCCCCACCTCTATTTAGGCTTGGTTTCTTTTATTTTCACATACAATGGCCTCCTTAACACCTCTCGGAACCAGTCACGTTCCTTCGCCAGTATGTTAACATTACAATCTTCAAAGGTATGTCCTTTATCCTTAAGATGCAGATACACGGCTGAGTCCTGACCCGAGGAATTGGCTCTTTCTGTGCTGGGCCATACGTCGATGCAGTTGCTGTTTGGTCTCCCCCACATACAAATCAGAGGCATTCTTCACTGCACTGCAATGCATATATGATGTCGCTTTTCTTTTGTGTTTTGGTATTGGGTCTTTCGGATGTACCAATTGCTGCCTCAGTGTGTTGTTTTCGGCGTTAAAGCAACAGGGATACGATGTTTTTTTGAAATTCTCTTAATTTATCTCTGAAGACCCCTGCTACAATGGGATTACCATGTTCTTCCTCCTGTCTTGCTTTCCCCTTCACTGTTGGTATTCGTGTTCTTTTCTTTCCTCTACTTCTTTGACAAAGGCCCCAGTCTGGATATCCACAAGTTTTAAGGGCTCCTCTGAGATGTTTCATTTCTTTAGCCTTCGCCTCTGTCTAGTGGGATGTTTCTCGGCTCTGTGTTTGCAGGTTCTGATGACCCCCAGCTTGTGATCTAAAGGGTGTGGGAGTCAAACATCAATACTGATCTGTGTGTGTTGGTTTTCTGTAAACCTCTACTTCAGTTTACCATTTTCCTTAACTTCTCCAAGCAGTCCAAGAAAGCCATTTGTTGTTTGTTACCCTCTTCCCTTGTGAATTTATGTTTTTGGGTCCACCGCATTAATGGTTTTCTGTGAAAGCTTGTACTTTGTTCTGGTGGATTTAAACCCAGGTGTCATCAACATATCTGAACCAGTGGCTGGGTGCTATGCCCTAAAGTATTAAGCGCCTGTGTTTCTACCTCCTCCATGTACGGTTGGCCACAAGGTTTGAAACTGGAGTCCCATAGCACATCCATTTTTTTTGCTTATAGAACTTATCCCTGTATTTGAAATAGGTGGTATTCAGGCACAAGTCCAACAAGGAACACAACCTGTCTGGGTTGAGATCATTCTGCTGGTAAGTGCTGTTTTAATTAGACCTTACTCTGGGCGTTACCTATAACACTCTTAGCCCTATCTAATCACAACCTCCTTAACAACCTGGCGTGATATGCTAATTGGATTTACCAGGGTACATAATTGCCACAGATTCTTGTACAAGTCATTCTGAATTGAGAAACGCCAGTCGATGACTAGCGAACGTCTTCAAGAACTACATTTTCAAGCTCCAGTTGATCTAATTGAATACAACAGTATACCATGGAACCTGATGAATTGAAACCTTCACAAGCATAAGAAGGGGAGTTAACAGGGTAATGATGAAGATTCTAGAGGTGGTGATAAGAGAAAGGGGATTACTCGGGTAATGATTGAGATAATGGGGGGGAGTAGTAATGAAAGGGGAGTTACATGAGTAACAATGGAGATTCTATGGGCGATGATAAGAAAAGTGGCAGTTACATAGTAACAATGGAATTGGATATGGGGGGAAAGGGATAAGGGAGAACTGGAAGTTACACGTAACAATGAGATTATAGTGGGAAAGTAAGAAAGGGCAGTTACAAGTAGTCAATGAGATTATATTGGGGGAGATAAAAGTAGTTACAGGGTATCAATTGGAGATTATATGGGGAGAGAGTAAGCGGGAGTTACAGGGTACAATGAATTTATATGGAAGAGAGTAAGAAAGGGGAGTTACAGAGTAACAATGGAGATTCTATGGGGGGTGAGTAAGAAAGGGGAGTTACTGGGTAATGATGGAGATTATATGGGGGGAGAGTAAGAAAGGGGAGTTACAGAGTAACAATGGAGATTCTATGGGGGAGAGTAAGAAAGGGGAGTTACAGAGTAACAATGGTGATTCTATGGGCGGTGAGTAAGAAAGGGGAGTTACAGAGTAACGATGCAGAATATATGGGCGGAGAGTAAGAAAGGGGAGTACCAGAGTAACGATGGAGATATGGGTGGAGAGTAAGAAAGGGGAGTAACAGAGTAAAGATGGAGATTCTATGGGCGGAGAGTAATGAAAATGGGCAGATCATTCGGATTTCAGGACTTCGGACCGCATTTTCAAGGGTTACCGAAAGTATGAGGTTATTTTTGGTAACCCTCGAAAATAACCTTGTACGTTCATTAACCCTTGCAAATGTGTTCTGAACCTTCGAAAGTAGGTTCCACTTTCGGATTTTCGGACCTTTCGGGTTTTTCCCGATATCTGTAAATCCAAAAACAGAATGAAACTTACCAGTTTCATCCATCTGTACTTGACATCACGTTAAGTCGGATATAGGGCAAACCCAGAGTTTAGGTCCTCACTCTAGGTCCTTAAGCAAATTTTGGTTTTGTGCACTATATTTTCCCTTTATGTCAACTGCCAGCTAACTACATTCCCTTGCATTAACTGGATTTGGAAACAAACAAAACAGTTAAAATTGTTGTGTCATTATGTTTTCTTTTACAGTTGGGTATGACAATAGAATGTATCAGACAATACAGAGAGAAATTTCTCGTTTTGGTTCAATATGACACTAATAATGCGGTGCCAAGGAGAAGACATTTGCTGCATTAAGGCTGGATAATTTACTACAATACAGATAAATCTTTTTTTTTTTTTTTGTCTTTATTCAATGAGATAGAATGCTAGACTTGTTTATGAGCCAAATGATCAAGAACTCTTGTAAATTAGTCAAGCATTATGCAATGGCTTTCTTTCAGCCATGCAGAATAATATAACAAATGTTTTGTGTCAACAAAATAGTATCTACATTCCATTCTCATTCAGATCACCAACACATATCCATAACTAATACACTCTGCAATAGAAAATAGAATTGCACGCTGAAAATGCTACATAATAACATCATTCAGATGTTACCGTTTACACCTTCCTGCTGTTCTAACCACAAACAAGAAGCATTGGAAAACTTCTACTTATGGAGAAATTTTTTAGTCAAAAGCTCAAAAGTCAAATATGTGTTATGAGATTCTTTCCTGCTTATCTAAAACACAGTCCTCTCAGCCCGCACCCCTGCCACCCTATGCACACACCTCCAGACCCACCTGTGAGCGTTGGTTAGAAGACGACACATGGCCAGTACAAGCAGGTTGGTCCAATGTAGAGATGGACTCGAACTCAAACCCGAGTTTGAGCCGAACTATTTGAGTTCGAACGGACTCAGACTTCTCGAATTATCCCGGACCCAGATTTTCGATATTTTCCGGACTTTTAATAATTATCGAATGTTCGAACGTTTGAGGCATGCGGACATGTGAGTAAAATGTCTATTATACCAATAGTGTGTGTACCTAGCTTTAAAAACCATTCAATAAGATTTGATTGGTTAAGTAAAATGTCCATTTTACCTATATACGAGTAAATATCGAATTCTCAAATCCACAAGTAAAATGTCTATTATTACTCATGTATAGGTATAATGACATTTTACTTGTGGATTTTCGATATTCCCCCCGATATTACTCGCTATTGTATATGACAATTTTACTTGTGGATTTGAGAATCGTATTACTCGTGATGGTATAATAATGACATTTTACTTGGGTATTAGAGAATTCGATATTACGTACTCGGTTATAGGGTAAAGTAGACATTTTACTTGTGGATTGATGAATTCGATATTATTACTCGTATATAGGTATAATAGACATTTACGCTGATTCGATTTCGATACTTACCTCGCGTATTGTATAATGACACTTGTGTATTGTGTGAATTAGAGAACTTCGATATTTACTCGTGTATAGGTATAAAGACTTTGTCTTGTGGATTGAATTTCGATATTTACTCGCGTATTGGTATAATAGACATTTTAACTTGTGGATTAGAGAATTCGATATTTACTCGCGTATGGTATAATAGACTTTTAAACTGTGGATAGAAATTCGATATTTACTCGCGTATAGGTATAATAACATTTACTTTGTGGATTAAGAGATTCGACTTTACTCGCGTATAGGTAATATAGACATTTTACTTGTGGATTAGAGAATTCGATATTCCTCGCTATAGGTATGAGACATTTTACTTGTGATGATTAGGAATTCGATATTTACCGCGCGTATTGGTATATAGACATTTTACTTGTGGATAGATAATTCGATATTTTCGTACTTTATTTCGGTAGGTATATAACACATTTTAACTTGTGGATTAGAGAATTCGATATTTACTACTCGCGTATTGGTAAATAGACATTTACTTGTGGATTGAGAATTCCGATATTTACCCGTATAGGTATAATAGACATTTACTTGTGATAAGTGGATTTCGTATTTACTCGCTGTATAGGTATATAGACATTTTACTGGTTTTTTTGAGATTCCGAATTTTTCCTCGTACTACTCGCGGTATAGGTGATATAGACATTTTACTTATGCGATTAGAGAATTGTAATTTACTCGCGTATAGGTATATAGACCATTTTACTTGCGGATTAGAGATTCGATATTTACTCGCGTATTGGTATAATAAACATATTTACTTTCGGTTAGAAATTCGATATTTACTCGGCGTATAGGTATAATAGACATTTTATCTTGTGGATTAGAGAATTCGATATTTACTATTCGCGTATAGGTAAATAAGACATTTTACTTGTGGATTAGCAATTCGATATTTACTCGCGTATAGGTATAATAGACATTTTATTGTGGATTGAGAGAATTCGATATTTACTCGCGTATAGGTATAATGACATTTACTTGTGGATTTGAGATTCGATATTTACTCATCGCGTATTGGTATAATAGCCTTTTACTTGTGTATTAAGATTCTATTTATCGTGTAAGGATAATAGACATTTTACTTGTGGATTAGATAATTCGATATTTACTTCGCGTATTGGTATAATATAATACATTTTACTTTGGATTGAGAATTCGATATTTTCTGACGTATGGTATAATAACATTTACTTGTGGATTAGAGAATTCGATATTTACTCGCGTATTGGTATAATAGACATTTTACTTGTGGTAGAAGATTCGATATTTACTCCGCGTATAGGTTATAATAGACATTTTACTTGTGGTATTAGAGAATTCGATATTACTCGCTGTATAGGTATAATAGACATTTTACTTGTTGGATTTGAGAATTCGATATTTCATCCGCGTATTGGTATAATAGACATTTACTTGTGGATTAGAGAATTCGATATTTCCTCGTGTATAGGTATAATAGACATTTACTTGTGGATTAAGAAATTCGATATTTACTACTCGCGATGGTATAATAGACATTTTACTTGTGATTATGAGAATTCGATATTCCTCGCGTATAGGTATAATAGACCATTTTACTTGTGGATTAGAGAATTCGATATTAACTCGCGTATTGGTATAATAGACATTTTACTTGTGGTTAGAGAATTCGATATTACTTACTCCCGTATAGTAGAATAGACATTTTACTTGTGATTAGAGATTCGATATTTACTCGTGATGGTTAATAGACATTTTACTTGTGGATTTGAATTCGATATTTACCTCGCGTTAGGTATAATAGACATTTTACTTGTGGATTAGAGATTCGATATTTACTTCGCTATTGGTATAATAGACATTTTTACTTGTGAGTAGAGAAATTCGATATTTACTCGCGTATAGTATAAAGACATTTTACTTGTGGATTAGAGAATTCGATATTTACTCTCGCTATTGGAATAATAGACATTTTACTTGTGGATTAGAGAATTCGATATTTACCTCTGCTTATTGGTAAAGTACATTTACTTGTGTATTAAGGAATTCGATATTTATACTCTACGTACTAGTGTATAATAGAAAGACATTTTACTGTGGATTGAGAATTCGATATTTACTCGTGTATAGGTATAATAGACATTTTACTGTTGGATTTTGAGAATTCGATATTTACTCGCGATATGGTATAATGACATTTTACTTGTGGATTAGAGAATTCGATATTTAATCGCGTATAGGTAAATAAGACTTTTACTTGTGGATTAGAGAATTCGATATTTACTCGGTATAGGTATATATAGACATTTTACTTGTGGATTAGAGAATTCGATATTTACTCACGTATTGGTAATAATCACATTTTACTTGTGGATTGAGATTCGATATTTACTCGCTATTGGTATAATAGACATTACTTGTGGATTAGAGAATTCGTATTTACTCACTTTATAGGTATAATAGACATTTACTTGTGATTAGAGAATTCGATATTACTCGCTTATAGGTATAATAGACATTTTACTTGTGGTTTTGAGAATTCAGTATTTACTCTCGTATGTATAATAGAACTTTTTTGCGGATTAGATTGATATTTTACTCGCGTATGGTAATAGACTTTAACTTGGGATTAAAATTCGATATTTACTCGCGTATGGTATAATAGACATTTTACTTGTGGATGTAGAAATTCGATATTTAACTCGCTTATAGGTATAATAACATTTTACTTGTGGTTAGAAATTCGATATTTACTCCGTATAGGTTAATAGCATTTTACTTGTGGATTAGAAATTCGATATTTACTCGCGTATAGTTATAATAGACATTTTACTTGTGGATTGAGATTGAATTGATATCGTTATTCTCGCGTTAGGTATAATAGACATTTTACTTGTGGATTATGAGAATTCGATATTTACTCGCGTATTGGTATAATAGACATTTTACTTTTGGATTAGAGAATTCGATATTACCTCGTTATAGGTATATAGACATTTACTTGTGGATTAGAGAATTCGATATTTACCTCGCGTATTGTTATAATAGACATTTTACTTGTGGATAGAGAATTCGATATTTACTACGCGTATGGTATAATAGACATTTACTTGTGGATTAGAGAATTCGATATTTACTCACTTAGTATAATAGACATTTTACTTGTGATTAGAGAATTCGTATTTACTTCTGTATAGGTATAATAGACATTTTCTTGTGGATTAAGAATTCGATATTTACTCGGTATAGGTATATAGACATTTAACTTGTGGATTAGAGAATTCGATATTTACTCGCGTATAGGTATAATAGACATTTTACTTGTGGATTTGAGAATTCGATATTTACTCCGTATAGGTATAATAGACATTTTACTTGTGGATTAGAGAATTCGATATTTACTCGCGTATTGGTATAATAGACATTTACTTGTGGATTAGAGAATTCGATATTTACTCGCGTATATGTATAATAGACATTTTACTTGTTGGATTAGAGAATCGATATTTACTCACTTTGGTATGGTATAATAGACATTTTACTTGTGGATTAGAGAATTCGATATTTACTCGTTCTATAGGTATAAGAGCATTTTACTTTGTGGTTAGAGATTCGATATTTACTCGCGTATGTATATGAACATTTTACTTGTGTGATTAAGAATTCGATATTTACTCGCGTATAGGTATAATAGACATTTGTACTTGTGGATTAGAGATTCGATATTTCCTCGGCTATAGGTATAATAGACTTTTACTTGTGGGATTAGAGAATTCGATATTTACATCGCGTATAGGTATAATAGACTTTTACTTGTGATTTGAGAATCGATATTTACTCGCTATAGGTATATAGACATTTTACTTGTGGATTAAGAGAATTCGATATTTAACTCGTTTAAGGTATAATAGACATTTTACTTTGGATTAGAGAATTCGATATTTCCTCGTGTATAGGTATAATAGACATTTACTTGTGGATTAGAGAATTTGATATTTACTCGTGTATAGGTATAATAGCATTTTACTTGTGGATTAGAGAGAATTCGATATTTACTCGTGTATGGTATAATACATTTTACTTGTGGATTAGAGAATTCGATATTTACTCGCGTATTGGTATAATAGACATTTTACTTGTGGATTCGATATCATATTTACTACGCGTATTGGTATAATAGACATTACTGTGGATTCGAATTCGATATTTACTCGCGTATGGTATAATAGACATTTTACTGGGATTCGAATTCGATATTTAATTTCGCGTATAGGTAATATAGACATTTTACTTGTGGATTAGAGATTCGATATTTTCGCGTATAGTTATATAGACATTTTACTTTGTGATTAGAGAAATTCGATATTTACCTCGCGTATGGTATATAGACATTTTACTTGTGGATTAGAATTCGATATTTACTCGGTATATGATAATAGACATTTACTCGGGATTCGATATTTCGATATTTACTCGCTGTATGGTATAATAGACATTTTACTTTATTGTTGGATATTGAGAATTCGATATTTACCCTCGCGTTATAGGTATAATAGACATTTTATCGGGATTGATATTCGATTTACTCGGTATGGTATATAGACATTTACTTGTGGATTAGAGAATTCGATATTTACTCTCGCGTATAGGTATAATAGACATTTTACTTGGTGATTAGAGAATTCGATATTTACTCGTGTATTGGTAGAATAGACATTTTACTTGTGGATTTGAGAATTCGATATTTACTCTGCGTATTGGTATAATAGACATTTTACTTGTGGATTAGAGAATTCGATATTTACTCGCGTATAGGATAATAGACATTTTACTTGTGGATTAGAGAATTCGAATATTTTTACTCGCTATGGATAATAGACATTTTACTTGTGGATTAGAGAATTCGACTATTTACTCGCGTATTGGTAAATAGACATTTTACTTTGGATTAGAGAATTCGATATTTACTCTCGCGTAATAGGTATAATAACATTTTACTTGTGGATTAGAGAATTCGATATTTACTACGCGTATTGGTATAATAGACATTTTACTGTGATTAGAGAATTCGATATTTACTCGCGTATAGGTATAAATAGATAGACATTTTACTATGGATTAGAGAATTCGATATTTACTCGTTATAGGTATAATAGACATTTTACTTGTGGATTAAGAATTCGATATTTACTCCGTATGGTAAATAGACTTTACTTGTGGATTAGAAATTCGATATTTACTCACGTCTAGGTAATAATAGACATTTTACTTGGGATTAGAGAATTCGATATTTACGTCATAGGTAATAGACATTTTACTTGTGGATTGAGAATTCGATATTTACTCGCGTATGGTATAATAACTTTTACTTGTGGATTAGAGAATTCGATATTTACTCGTGTATAGGTATAAGACATTTTAACTTGTGGATTTGATAATTCGATATTTACTCGCGTATGAGGTATAATAGACATTTTACTTGTGGATTAGAGAATTCGATATTTACTCGCTTATTGGTATAATGACTTTACTTGTGGATAGAGAATTCGATATTTACTCGTACGTATGGTATAATAGACATTTTACTTGTGGATTAGAAATTCGATATTTACTCTTTACTAGCGTATTGGATAATAGACATTTTACTGTGGATTTCGAATTCGATATTTACTCGCGTATTGGTATAATAGACATTTACTTTGGATTTCGAAATTCGATTTTACTCGCGTATTGGTAAAAGACATTTTACTCGCGGATTCGAATTCGATATTTACTCGCTAATAGTATAATAGACATTTTACTTTGTGATAGAGAATTCGATTTTACTCGCGTATAGGTATATAGACATTTTACTTGTGGGATTAGAGAATTCGATATTTTACTCGCTGTATTGGTATAATAGACATTTTCTTTTGGATTGAGAATTCATATTTACTCGTGTATAGGTTAATAGACATTTTACTCGCGGATCGAATTCGATATTTACTCGCGTATTGGTATAATGACATTTAACTTTGGATTGAGAATTCGATATTACTCGTATAGGTATAATGACTTTTACTCGCGGATTCGATATTCGATATTTACTCGCGTATATGTATAATAGACATTTTACTTGTGGATTAGAGAATTCGATATTTACTCGCGTATAGTTATAATAGACATTTTACCTTGTGGATTAGAGAATTCGATATTTACTCGTGTATTGTATAATAGACATTTTACTTGTGGATTGGAGAATTCGATATTTACCTCGCGTATTGGTATAATAGACATTTTAACTTGTGGAATTAGAAATTTCGATATTACTCGCGTATGGTATAATACACATTTTACTTGTGGATTAGAGAATTCGATATTTCTCACGTATAGTATAATAGACTTTTACTTGTGGATTAGAGAATTCGATATTTACTCGCGTATTGGTATAATAGACATTTTTACTTGTGGATTAGAGAATTCGATATTTACTCGCTTATAGGTATAATAGCATTGTACTTGTGGATTAAGAATTCGATATTTACTACTCGCGTATTGGTATAATAGACATTTTACTTGTGGATTAGAAATTCGATATTTACTCGCGTATAGGTATAATAGACATTTTACTTATGGTTATAGAGAATTCGATATTTACTCGTGTATATAGGTATAATAAGACATTTTACTTGTGGATTAGAGAATTCGATATTTACTCGCGTATTGTATAATAGACATTTACTTTTACTGTGGATTGAGAATTCGATATTTACTCACGTATAGGTATAATAGAACTTTTACTTGTGGATTAGAGAATTCGATATTTACACGCGTATAGGTATAAGACATTTTACTTGTGGATTAGAGAATTCGATATTTACTCGCGTATAGGTATAATAGACATTACTTGTGGATTAAGAATTCGATATTTACTCGTGTATAGGATAAATAGACTTTTACTTGTGATTTGAGAATTCGATATTTACTCGCGTATAGGTATATAGACATTTACTTGTGGTTATTAGAGAATTCGATATTTACTCGCTTATTGGTATAATAGACATTTTACTTGTTATTGAGAATTCGATATTCCTCGGCGTATGGTATAATAGACATTTTACTTGTGATTAGAAATTCGATATTTACTCGCGTATTGGTATAATAGACATTTTACTTGGTGATTAGGAATTCCGATATTTACTCGCGTATTGGTATAATAGACATTTTACTTGTGGATTAGAGAATTCGATATTTACTCACGTATAGGTTAATAGACATTTTACTTGTGGATTAGAGAATTCTATATTACTCGTGTATGGTATAATAGATACTTTTACTTGTGGATTTGATATCGATATTTACTCGCATATAGTATATAGACATTTTACTTGTGGATTAGAGAATTTGATATTTACTCGTTATAGGTATAATATACATTTTACTTGTGGATAAGAGAATCGATATTTACTCGTGGATAGGTATAATAACATTTTAATTTACTTGTGGATTTTGAGAATTCGATATTTACTCGCGTATTGGTATAATAGACATTTTCCTTGTGGATTCGATATTCGTTATTTACTCGCGTATTGGTATAATAGACATTTACTTGGGATTCGAGAATTCGATATTATACTCGCGTTATTGGTATAATAGACATTTTACTGCGGATTCGATATTCGATATTTACTCGCGTATAGGTATAATAGACATTTACTTGTGGATTAGAGAATTCGTCTTTTAGTCTCGTATAGGTTAATAGACTTTTACTTTGGATTGAGAATTCGATATTTACTATCGCGTATTGGTAATAGACATTTTAACTTGTGGATTAGAGATTCATATTACTCGTGTATAGGTAAATAGACATTTTACTTTCCGCGGATTCGATATTCGATATTTACTCGCGTATTGGTATATAGACATTTACTTGTGGATTTGAGAATTCGATATTTACTACTGTGTATAGGTATAATAGACATTTTACTACTTGGATTCGATATTCGATATTTACTCGTGTATAGGTATAATAGACATTTACTTGTGGATTAGAGATTCGATATTTACTCGCGTATAGGTATAATAGACATTTTACTTGTGGATTAGAGAATTCGATATTTACTCGTTGTATAGGTATAATAGACATTTTCTTGTGGATTTGAGAATTCGATATTTACTCGGTATAGGTATAATAGACATTTACTTTTGGATTTGGGGAATCGATATTTACTCGTGTATAGGTATAATAGACATTTTACTTGCGGATTCGATATTCGATATTTACTCGCGGTATTGGTATAATAGACATTTTACTTGTGGATTTGAGAATTCGATATTTACTCGCGTATAGGTATATAGACATTTTACTTGTGGATTTGAGAATTCGATATTTTACTCGTATATAGGTAAAGGACATTTTACTTAAAACCCAATCAAATCTTATGATGTTTTTAAGCTAGGTACAACACTATGGTATAATAGACATTTTAACTCACATGTCCGCATGCCTCAAACGTTCGAACATTCGATAATTATTAAAATTCCGGAAAATATCGAACACTCTGGGTCCGGGATAATTCGAGAAGTCTGAGTCCGTTCGAACTCACATAGTTCGGCTCAAACTCGGGTTTGAGTTCGAGTCCCATCTCTACATTGTACCAACCTGCTTGTACTGGCCAGTGTGTCGTCTTCAACCAACGCTCACAGTGGGGTCTGGAGGTGTGTTGCATAGGGTGGCAGGGGTGCGGGCTGAGAGGACTGTGTTTTAGATAAGCAGGAAGAATCTCCTAACACATATTTGGCTTTTTGAGCTTTTGACTAAAATTTCTCATAAGTAGAAGTTTTCAATGCGTCTTGTTTGTGTGGTTAGGAACGCAGGAAAGGTGTAACGTAACATCTGAATGTGTTATTATGTAATTAGAGCATTTCACGTGTCAATTCTATTTTCTATTGCAGAGTTGTTATTATGGTATGTGTGTGGTGGTCTGAATGAGAATGGATGTAGATCTATTTTGTTGACACAAACACCTTGTTATATTATGCTGCTGGCTGAAAGCTCGAAGCCTGCATAAATGCTTGAACTAATTTACCAGAGTTTTGATCATTTGGGCTCATAACAAGTCTATGCATTGTATTCTCATTGATAAGAACAAACAAAAAAAAAAAAGATTTATGCTGTAATTCAGTAACTTTCCAGCCTTATGCAGCAATGTTCTTCTCCCTGGCACCGCATAACTTATTAGTTCACTACTTTAACCAAAACGAGAAATTTCTCTCTGTTGTCTGATACAATTCTATTGCATAATCTCCAACGTAAAAGAACACCTAATGGACAACAACAATTTTAACTGTTGTTGTATTCTTCAAATCCAGTTAATGCAATGGATGTAGTTTGCTGGCAGTTGAACATAAAGTGAGGAAACTATAGTGCACCAAAACCAAATTTGCTTAAGGACCTAGAGTAGGACTAAAACTCTAGGGGTTTGTGCCCTATATCCGCCTTAACGATGATGTCAGATAACAGATTGATGAAACTGGTAGTTTCATTCTAGTTTTTGGATTCAGATATCGGGAAAAACCCGAAAGGTCCGAAAATCCGAAGTGGAACCTTACTTTCGAAGGTTCAGAACACATTTCAGTGGTTAATGAACGTCCAAGGTTATTTTCGAGGGTTCCCAAAAACTCCTCATACTTTCGGTAACCCTTAGAATGCGGTCCGAAGTCCCTGAATCCGATGATCTGCCCATTTTCATTACTCTCCCCTATCCGCCCATAGAACTCCATCTTTACTCGTTTACTCCCCCTTTCGTACTCTCCACCCATATCCTCCATCGTTACTCTGCTTGACTCCACCCTTTCTTACTCTCCCCGCCCATATATTCTGTCATCGTTATCTTAACTCCCCTTTGGCTTACTCACCGCCCATAGATCACCATGTTCACTGCTGTACTACCCTGGCCTTTACTCCCCCCATAGAAGCTCCATTGTTACTCTGTACTCCCCTTTCTATCTACTCTCCCCCAATATATCTCCATCATTACCCAGTAATCCCGCTTTCTTACTGCACCGCCCCATACAATCTCCCTTGTTACCTCTGATACTCCCCTTCTTACTCTCCTCTCTTCCCTCTTATAAATCTCCATTGTTACCACCTGTAACTCCCTTTCTTACTCCTCCCCATATAGCCTCCATTGTTACCTCTGTACTTCCCCTTTCTTTACCTCTCCCCATATATTCTCGCATTGCTACTCTGTAACTTGCCCTTTCTCTCTTCCCCCATAATCTCCAGTGTTACTCACTGTAACTCTCCCTTTCTTACTCCTCCCCCCTATAATCTCCATGTGTTACTATGTAACTGCCCTTTCCTTTACTCATCGCCCATAAAATCTCCATTGTTTACTCTGTAACTCCTTTCTTACTCTCCCCCATAAATCTCCACTCATACCCAGTAAAACTCCCTTTCTTTGACTCACCCCTCATATAATCTTCATCTTACCCCTGTAACTCCCCTTTCTTATGCTTGTGAAGGTTTCTCATTCATCCAGGTCATGGTTATACTGTGTGTATTAATTAGATCACGGACTTGAAATGTAGTTCTTGAAGACGTTTCGCTAGTCATCCACTGGCCTTTCGCAATTCAGAATGACGTGTACAAGATCTGTGGCATTATGTACCCTGGTAACATCCCAGATTAGCATACCAGCCTAGTTTAAGTGGTGTGATTAGATAGTGGCTAAGAGTTTTATAGAACGCCCGAGTAAGGTGTTAAAACAGCACTCTACCAGCAGAACTATCTCAACCGAACAGGTGTGTTCCTGTTGGAGCTTGTGCCTGAATACCACCCTATTGTCAAATAGGGTAAGTTCTATCCAAAAACATGGATTGTGCTATGGGATCTCCAGTTTCACCTATTGTGGCCACCTTTACATGGAGGAGGTAGAACACAGGCGCTTAATAACCTTTAAGGGCATAGCCGACCCGCCACTGGTTCAGATTGTTGATGACACCTGGTTTAAAATCACCAAAGAAAAGTACCAAGCTTTCAACAGAACACATTAATGCGGTGGACCAAAACATTTCACAATTCCAAGGAAGAGGTACAAAACAACAAACTCGGTTTCCTTGGCTGCTTGGTTAAAGTTTAAGGAAATGGTAACTGGAAGTAGAGTTTAACAGAAACCAACACCCACAGATCAGTATTTGATGTTTTGACTCCCACCCACCCTTTAATCACAAGCTGGGGTCATCAGAACCCTGCAACACAGAGCCGAAACATCCCCACTAGCACACAGGTCGAAGCTTACAGAATGAAAGCATCTCAGAGAGCCCTTAAAACGTGTGGAATCCAGACTGGATGGGGCCTTTGTCAAATAAGTAGAAAGGAAAGAAAATAACACGAATACCAAACCAGTGAGGGAAAACAAACAGGAGTAAGAACCTGGTCTCCCCTTGTATCAGGGTCTCATAGAAATTAAGAAGAATTTTCAAAAAAACAAAAAACATCGTATCCCTGTCCGTCTTTAAAACCGAACAACACACTGAGGCAGCATTGACATCCGAAGAACCCAATACAAAACACAAGAAAGCGACAGCATATATTCAGTGGCAAGTGCAGTGAAGAATGCTCTGCTTTGTGTGGGGAGACCACACAGCAACTGCATCGACTTATGGCCCACTCACAGAAGAGCCCTTCCTCGGTCATGACTCCGCCGTGTATCTGCATCTTAAGGATACAGGACATACCATTTTGAAGATTGTAATGTTAAACATACTTGGGCAAGGAACGTGACTGTTCAAGAAAGGTGTTAAGGGAGCATTTTGTTAAATAAAGAACCAAGCCTAATAGAGGTGGGGGTTCCGAACACCAACTGTCTGCATGTACAATGCTGTTTTAAAACACCTTACTCTCTGGGCGTTCCTATAACCCCTTAGCCACTATCTAAACACCTGCCTTAACACCTGGCTGTGAAGTATGCTAATTGGGGATTTACCAGGGTACATAATTGCCACAGATTCTTGTCCCATCATTCTTAATTGAGAAAGCCAGTCGGCATACTAGTGATACGTCTCAGAACTACATTTAAGTCCAAGTTGATCTAATTGAATCAAAACAGATATCCCCTTTCCTTATCTCACACACCCGCCCATTTCTCCAATCTTACCCCTTAACTCCCCTTTCTCACTCACCCCCCACATAGAATCTCCATCATTACCCTGTCACTCCTCCCTTTCTTATTCCACCGCCCTAGAAGCTCCATCATACCCATTAACCCCCTTTCTTCCCCACACCCCCATAGAATCTCTCCATGTTTACTCTGTAACTCCGCGTTCTTACTCTCCCCCCATTACTCCATCATTACCCAGTTAACTCCCCTTTCTTACTCCCCCCCATAGAATCTTTCATCATATTACCCTGTAACTCCCCTTTCTTATTCATCCGCCATAGAATCTCCACCATTACCCGTAACGACTCCCCTTTCTCTTATTTCTTAGCCCCACCCCCCATAGATCGCCATATTACCCGGTATTCCCCTTTCTTTTCTTTCTATACGCACTGCTGCCCATAATAAATCTCCACGTATCCACCCACCCTGTACTCCCCTTTCTTACTTACCCCCATAGAATCTCCATCGTTCTCTTAACTCCCCTTTCTACTCACCGCCCATAGACTCACCATTGTTACTCTCCGCTGTACCTCCCCTTTTCTTTTACTCTCCCCCATATATCTCCATTGTTACCCTGCAAATCCCCTTTCTTTTAACTCTCCCTCCCCCATATAACTCCATTGTTACTCTTAACTGCCCTTGCTTACTCATCATCGCCCATATAATCTCCATGTTACTCTGTAACTCCCCTTGCTTACTCTCCCCCCCCATATAATCTACTCATTACCAGTAAACCTCCCCTTTCTTACTCCTTACTCACCCCCAAGAATCTCCTCATTACCCTGTAACTCCCTTTCTTTTCACCTCATCACCCGCCCATGGAATCTCCATCATTACAACCCAGTAACTCCCCTTTCTTACCCCCCCCCCCATAGAATCGCCATCATTCCCTGTAATCTCCGCTAACTAAGCTCCCTTTCTTACGCACTGCCCATAGAATCTCCACTCCACGTTACCTGTAACTCCCCCTTTGCTTCTCAACCGCCCATAGAATCCTTCTTCTCCATCGTTACTCTGTAACTCCCCTATTCTACTCACCAAAAGACCCATATAATCTCCTTGTTACTTTCTGTAACTCCCCTTTCTTACTCTCTCCACCCATAGAATCTCCTATTACCACCCATTAACTCCCCTTTCTTACTTACTCTCCCCCATAAATCTCCATGTTACCCCCATTTACTCTACTCCCCTTTCTTACTCACGCCCCATTAATCTCCATCATTACCAGTACTACTCCCTTCCTTACTCACTGGCCCATAGAATCCTCCATGTTTTACTCTGTAACTCCACTTTCTTACTCACAGCCCATTAGAATCTCCATCATTACCCTGTAACTCACCTCCCCTTTCTTACTACGCTCCACCCCCCTAGAATCTTCCATCGTTAACCTACTACTTCCCTTTCTCTTTATCTCCACCCCTAGAATCTCCATCGTTACTTCTGTAACTCCCCCCTTTCCTTACTTAACCCACCGCCCTATAATCTCCATTGTTGACCATGTCACTCCCTTTCTTACTCACCGCCCATAGAATCTCCATCGTTACGCTTTAGAGCTCCCTTTCTTACCTCCACCCATAGAATCTCCCATCGTTACTCTTATTCCCCTTTCCTTTCTCTTTCTTACTCACCGCGTCCCATATATTCGCCAATCGTTACCCACCACCCCTGTACCTTCCCGTTTCTTTACCTCACTGCCCTAGAATCTCCATTGTTTACTCCTGTAACTCCCCTTTCTTACTCCTCCACCAATAAGAATCTCCATCGGTTTCCCTGTAACTACTTCCGTTTGTTACTACTCACCGCCCATAGAATCTCCATCGTTACTACTCTGTAACCCCCTTTCTTACTCTCCCCAATAGCTCCCCATTGTTACCCATAACTCCTTTTTCTTACTCAGCACCCATAAAATCTCCACGTTTTACTCTGTAACTTCTTTCCTTACCGATTATCACCACCCAAGATCTTCATCATTACTTCTGTACTCCCCTTTCTTTACTCACCACCCCATAGAATCTCATCATTACTCTTACTAACTCACTTAACCCCCCTTTCCTTTATTCAACCACGTCCATAGAAATCTCCATTGGTTAGCCTACACCAGTAACACTAACTCCCCTTTCTTACTCACCACCCATAAAATTCTCCCATTTTACTCGTGTACTCCCCTTCTTCTCTCCTCCACATTCTTACTTACTCTCCTCCACCAAACAATTCCATTGTTTTCCTCCCTTAACTACTACTCTCACTTTCTTACTTACCGCCCATAGAATCTCATCGTACCCAGTAACTCCCCTTCTTACTCTCCACCCATGAATCTTCCATCGTTACCTGTAACAACACTTTCTTATCACCCGCCCGCTAAAATCTCATCATTACCCCTGTACCTCTTTCCCCTTTTCTATCTTCTGGCCCAAGAAATCTCCATTGTTACTACTATCTGTAAACTCCCCTTTTGCTTCTCTACACCATAGAAATCTCCATTGGTCCCCTGTAACTCCCGCTTTCTTACTCTCCTCCCCCTAGAATCTTCTCCATCGTACCAGTAATCCCCTTTCTTACTCACGGCCCATAAAATCTCATGTTACTTACTTCGGTACTCTCCTTTCTATACTCCCCACCCATAGAACTCCACAATTTCCCTCACTCCCCTTTCTTACCTCCCGCCCATGACTGTCTCCTTGTTCCCTTCTGTAACTCCCCTTTCTCCCTTACTCCCCACCCTATTAATCTCCATCGTTACTCTGTACCGCCAACCCCTTTAGAGCAACCTCCTCATTACTCTGTATCTCCCCTTTCTTACTCACCACCCCGTAGGATTCTTCATCGTTACCCGTAACTCCCCTTTCTTACTCTCCACCCTATAATCCCCATCATTACCCTGTACCTTCTGCCCTTTCTTCTCTCCACCCATATAATCTCCATTAATTAATTCCCTGTAACTCCCCTTCTTCTTTCCGCCCCATGGAATCTCCATTTGTTACCGTGAACTCCCCCTTTTCTTAACTCTCCACCCATATAATCTCCATCATTACCCTCTGTAACGCCCCTTCCTTTCCTGTCCACCCATTAATTCTCTTCTTACTCTGAACTCCCCTTTCTTCTCCCTTTCCCATTAAAATCTCCATTGTTTCTACTGTACTCCCCTTTCTTACTCACCGCCATAGAATCTCCCATTGTTACTTTCCTCTGGTAACCCACGTCTTACTCTCTCCTTACATCTCTCCCCATATAATCTCCATTGTTTTCCCCGATGTTTACCCCTGTAACTCCCCTTTCTTACCTCTCCCCCATTATCTCCATTTGCTGACTCTGTAACTGCCCTTATCTTACTCTCCCCCCACTATAATCTCCATTGTTACCCTGTAACTCCCTTTTCTTCTTACCCTCCCCCCATAGAAGCCCATTGTTACTCTGTAACTGCCCTTTTCTTACGCTCCATTCGCCCATATAATCGCCTTGTTACTTTTTACTCTCGTAACTCTCCCCTTTCTTACTCTCCCCCCATATTAATTCCATCATTACCGCAGTAACTACTCCCCTTTCTTACTCACCCCCCCAAGAACTCTCCATCATTCCCCTGGTAACTCCCCCTTTCTTATTCACCGACCGCCCAATAGAATCTCCATCATTACCCAGTACCGACTCCCCTTTCCTTTCTTACCACCCGCCCCCCATAGAATCGCCAATCATTACCCTGTACTCCCCTTCTTACACGCAAATTGCCCATAGACTCTCACGTTACCCCTGTAACTCCCCTTTGCTTACTCAACTCACCGCCCATAGATCTCCCCATCGTTACTCTGTAACAGGTCTCCCCTTTCCCTTACTCACCACCCCTATAATCTCCATTGTTACTCTTAACAACTCCCCTTTCTTCCTCTCCCCCACCATAGCATCTCCATCTCCATCATTACCCCCAGTAACTTCTCCCCCTTTCCTTACTCTCCTCCACCCTAGAATCTCCATCGTTACCCCCCAGTTACTACTCCCCTTTCTTACTCACCCGCCATATAATCCACCATTACCCAGTAACTCCCTTCCTTACTCACTGCCCATAGAATCTCCATTGTTATACTACTCTGTCAACTACTCCACTTTCTTACCTCACCGCCCCTAGAATCCCATCCTTACCTCTGAACTCAAACCTACTCCCCTTTCCTTACTCTCCACCCATAGAATCTCTCCATCTTCCCTATTAACGTCCCTTTCTTACTCTCCTCTCCAACCCATAGAATCTCCATCGTTACTCTGTAACCCCCTTTCTTCTACTTACCACGCCCATATAATCCTCCATTGTTACCTGTAACTCCCCTTTCTTACTCACACGCCCATATAATCTCCATCGTTACGCTTTAGCTCCCCTTTCCTTACTCTCTCCCTCTCCACCCACAGAATCTCCATCGGTACTCCTCTGTAATCCCTTTCTTACTCCCTCCCATATAATCTCATCTTACCCTGTAAGCTTCCCTTTCTTACTCACTACTGCCCCGGAATCTCCATTTTTCACTACTCTGTAACTCCCCTTTCTTACTCTCCCCAATATAATCTCCATCGTTTCCCTTCCCTGTACTTCCCTTGTTTACTACTCACCCGCCCATAGAATCTCCAATCGTTACGCTGTAACTCTACTCTCCCCCTTTCTTACTCCCCCAAATAGATCCCCATTGTTACCACAGTAACCTCTTTTTCTCTTACTCAGCACCCCTAAAATCCTCATCGTTACTCTGTAACTACATTCCCTTTCTTACTCAACCACCCCTAGAATCTTTCCATCATTAACTCTGTAACTACTTTATTCTGTAACTCCCCTTTCTTACTCCCACCCTTAGCATCTCCATCATTACTCTGTACTCCCCTTTCTTTATTCACCCCCCCTAACTCTCCCATTGTTTACCCCGTAACTCCCCTTTCTTACTCACTGCCCTGCCCATAAAATCTCCATGGTTTCCTTGTAATCCCCTTTCGTTTAACTCACCGCCATAGAATCTCCATTGTTACCTTACTTCTGTACTCCCCTGTCCTTACTCTCCTACTCTCCTCCAAACAATAGAATCTCCCTTGTTGTTCCCCTGTAACTCCCTTTCCTTACTACACCGCCCATAGAATCTCCATCGTTACCCAGTAAACCTCCCCTTTCTTTCTCTCACCCATAGATCTCCCTCGTGACCTAGTGAACAACCCTTTTCTACTCACCGCCCCTAAAATCTCCATCTTTACCCCTGTAACTTCCCCTTTTCTTATCTTACTGCCCATAGAATCTCCTTGTTTACTTACTCTGTACTCCCCTTTCTTTACTCTACACCAATAGAATCCCATTGTTTCCCTGTAACTCTCCCCCTTTCTTTTCTTACTCTCCTCTACTCTCCTCCCCTAAATCTTCTCCAGCGTTACCCAGTGAACTCCCCTTTCTACCTCACCGCCCATAATCCAAATCTCCATCGTTACTACTTCTCTGTAACTCCCCTTTTCTTACGTCCCCACCCTAGAATCTCATCATTTCCCTCTAAGCCTCTCCTCCCCCTTTCTTAACCATCACCCCCGCCCCTATTGGTCTCGCATTTTACCGCTGTACTCCCCTTCTTACTCCCCCCCCATATTATCTCCATCGTTTACTCGGTACTCACCCTTTCTTAACTCACCCCCATGAGCAAACTCCATCATTCTCTTGTACTCTCCCCTTTCTTACTCACCACCGATAGAATCTCCCTCAATTACCACCCTGTAACGCTCTCCCCTTTCTTATCCACGCCATAGAACTCTTCCTCCATCATTAACCACCCCAGTACTCCCCTTTCTACCACCACCCCCCATATAATCGCCACATTACCCTGTAAAATCCCCTTTCTTTTACGCACTGGCCCATAGAATCTCCCCCGTTACCTACCCCCTTGTACCTCCCCCTTTCTTACTCACGCCCATAGATCTCCATCTTTACTTCTCTTTAACCCCTTCTTACTCAACAACTATAATTCCTCCCCTCCATTGTTAACTCTGTAACTCCCCTTTCTTACTCCCACCCATAGAATCTCCATCATTACCCAGTAACTACTACATCCCCTTTCTTACTCTCCAACCAAGAAGAATCTCCATCGTTACCCCCCAGTTTACTACTTCCCCTTTCTACTCACCGCCCATAGAATCTCAAATCATTACCCAGTCAACTTCCCCTTCTTACTCAGCTCTGCCCATAAATCTCTCATTTTACGTTAACTCGTGTAACTCCATTTCTTACTCACTCACCCGCCCATAGAATCTCCATCATTACCCTGTTAACTCCACTTTCCTACTCAAAACCGCCCATATAATCTCCATCATTTCCCCCCTGTACTCCCCTTCTTACGCCTCACCCATAACATCTCCCATCGTACCACCCTAATACCTTTTCCTTCTGACTCCTCCACCCTCGAATCCTCCATCGTTATCTGTAACTCCCCTTTCTTATTACCAACGGCCCATATCTCTCCTTGTTTACCATGTAACTGCCCCTTTCTTACTCACCGCCCATAGATCGTCCTCGTTCCTTTACTCCCCTTCTTACTCTCTCCCCCATAGATCTCCATCTTTACAACCTCTGTAATTCCCACTTTCCCCTTACGCCACGCCCATATAATCCTCCATCGTTAAACCACCCTGTAACTTCCCTTTCTTACTCACTGGCCCATAGAATCTCCCATTGTTAGTAACTCTGTAACTCCCTCTTTCTTACTCTCCACCACCATATAATCTCCATTGTTTCCTCCCTGTACTTCTTAACCTTCCCTTTGTTACCTCACCGCCCATAGAAACTCCATCGTTACTCTGTAACATACCCCTTATCTTACTCATCCCCCAAGAATCCCCTTGGTTTTCCACCCATGTTAACCCCAGTCCTCCTTTTCTTACTCAGCACCCATAAATCTCTATCGTTACTCTGTAACTTCCCTTTCTTACCTCACACCAACCCATAGAAGAAATTAAAGAAAATGTTTTAGAAAAAAAATTAATAAATATAGAATATTTTAGAATAAGAATAAATTGGCTTCATTCATTACTTCTGTAACTAACTCCCCTTTCTTTACTCCCCACCATGAATCTCCATCATACCTGTTAACTCCCTTTCTTTTCTTATTCCACACCCCCATAGAATCTCCATGGTTACCCCTACAGTACTCCCCTTTACTTACTACTCACCCTCCCATAAATCTTCCATTGTTACTCTGTAACTCCGCTCCCCTTTTCTTACGCTCCTCTCCACCATAGAATCTCCATTTTTTCCTCCCTGTAACTACCTACTCCCCTTTCTTACTTCCACCACCACCCTTACCCCCACTTACCCCCGCCACATATAAATCTCCATTCTTACCCCTTAACTCCCCTTCTTACTCCTCTCCACCGCATAGAATCTCCCACAATCGTACCTAGTAACACCCTTTCTTACTCACCGCCCATAAATCTCCATCAATTACCCTGTAACCTCTCCCCTTTCTTACTACTGCCCATATAATCTCCTTGGTTTACTTACTAGCTCCCTCTGTAAACGCCCCCTTTCTTACTCTCACCAATAGAATTCATTGTTTCCTGTACTACTGACTTCCCCTTTACCTATACTCTCCTCCCCTAGAATCACCTCCTCGTTTACCCCACCCCGTACTCCCCCTTTCTTACTCACCTCCCATAAAATCGTCCTCGTTACTCTGTAACTTCCCCTTTTCTACTCCGCCCCAACCATAGAATCTCCATCATTTTCCCTCTTACTCCCCTTTCTTACCTCACCGCCCCTAGGTGTCCTCCATTGTTACCGCCTGTAAGACTCCCCTTTCTTTACTCCCACCCATATTATCTCCATCGTACTCTGTAACGTCCCCCTTTCTTTCTTTACTCACCACCACATAGCACCCTCCATCATTCTCTGTATCTATCTTCCCTCCCCTTTCTTACTCAACCCACCCTAGGATCTTCATCGTTACCCCTGTAACTCCCCGTTTCTTACTCCCCTTTCTTTCTCTTAACTCTCACCCATATAATCCCCATCATTACCCTGTCACTTAAACTCCCTTTTCTTACTCTCCCACCCATATAATCATCCATTAATACTTACTCTGACTACTCACTTCTTTCCCCTTTTCTTACTTTCCGCCTCATGGGAATCCTCCATTGTTAACCGCCGTGTAACTTCCTCCTTTCTTACTCTCCCCCCCGATATCTCCATCATTACCCTGTAACTTCCCCCTTTCTTACTGTCTCCCCATATTAATCTCTATCGTTTACTCCTGTAACTCCCTTTCTTACTCATTGCCCCATAAAATCTCCCTTGTTTCTCTGTAACTCCCCCCCTTTCTTACTCACACCGCCCATATAATCTCCATTGTTACTCTTCACACTCGCATTTCTTACTCTCCACCCATATAATCTCCATCGGTATCACATACTCCCCTTTCTTACTCACCACCTCACCTCACCGCACCATACATCTCCATCATCTACCCTTGTTAGTTTTTTTATATATTCTCTATGATTCACTAGCCTAATAGCAGCCATAGTTGTTTCTTTTACATACAATACAAACCATTTTGTGTTTCATATAGTCAGATGTTTTTTGTCTCAGAAAATGTACTAAGAATAAGCTTTTCCCTTGTCTCACTGGGGTAGATACTATTTTATACCTAATGGTCTTTGCCTCCTACATTGTGTGTCCGCCTGACTCAATCTTCATATTCCCAGGTTTTAGTATATTATCTGTAGACATGTGCCTGGCCACTCCCCCTTTTTCTCCTTTGGAATCCCATGTAATTAGCAATACGTGAGTTAAGAATTTTCTACTACAACAACGATTGTGGGTTCCACTCTATCCCTCCGGGACTGTAAACAGGTCTCTTATGTGGCTCTAGGCGCATCAGGGGTCCGGCGGACGTGCAGGCTATTTATTCTAACAACCCTGTAACCTCTCCCCTTTCTTACTCTCTGCCCATAGAATCTCCATTGTTCATTCTGTCAACCCCCTTTCTTAACTCTCCACCAATAAAATATCAATTGTTTTCCCTGTACTCCCCTTTCTTAACTCTCCACCCATAGAATCTCCATCATTACCACGTAACGCCCCTTTCTTCTCGCTGCCCATAGAATCTCAATATGTTACTTCTGTGAACTCCCCTTTCTCTTCTACCTCACCAATAGATCTCCATAATTTCCCTGTCCCTCCCTTTCTTACTCACCACCAGTAGAACTCTCCCTCATTCCGTTAAACTCTCCCCTTTCTCTACTCACTGCCCATAGAATCTCCACCATTACCCGTATCTCGCCCGCTTATCTTACTCACTGCCCATAGAATCTCCATTGTTTCTCGTTTACTCCCCTTTCTCCTTTTTCTTCTTCCTCTTCTTCCTCTTCACACCAATAGAATCTTCCATTGTTTCCCTTAACTTACGACTCCCCTTTCTTTACTCTCCACCATGAATCTCCATTGTTACCCCCAGTAACGTCCCCTTTCCTACTCACCAGCGAGTAAATATCGAATTCTCTAATCCACAAGTAAAATGTCTATTATACCTATACGCGAGTAAATATCGAATTCTCTAATCCACAAGTAAAATGTCTATTATACCAATACGCGAGTAAATATCGAATTCTCAAATCCACAAGTAAAATGTCTATTATACCAATACACGAGTAAATATCGAATTCTCTAATCAACAAGTAAAATGTCTATTATACCTATACGCGAGTAAATATCGAATTCTCTAATCCACAAGTAAAATGTCTATTATACCTATACACGAGTAAATATCGAATATCGAATCCGCGAGTAAAATGTCTATTATACCTATACACGAGTAAATATCGAATTCTCAAATCCACAAGTAAAATGTCTATTAT
>CM033475.1:21822048-21878994 GCA_019447015.1 Hymenochirus boettgeri | reverse complement strand
CTCGCGTTATAGTTAATAGACTTTTAGTTTGTGGATTAGAGAAGTCGATATTCACTCGCGTATTGGTACATAAGACATTTTTACTTGTGGATTCATTTCGACTATTTAACCTCGTGTCTACGTAGTAAATAGACATTTTACTTGTTGGATTAGAGAATTCGATATTTACTCGTTTATAGGGTCTAATAGACATTTTACTTGTGGACTTTGAGAATCGAATATTAACTCGCTAGTTGGTATAAATAGACATTTTACTTTGTGGATTAGAGATTCGTAATTTACACTCGCGTAAGGGCTATAATAGACATTTTACTTGTAGCTTCGAATATTCGATATTTACTCACGATATATTGTATAATAGACATTTTACTTTGGATTAGAGATTCGATTTTTACTCGCGTTCAGGTAACTAGACATTTTCTTGTGGATTAGAGAATTCGATATTTACTCGCGTATAGTTATACGAAACATTAACTCGCGATTCGATTTTCGATATTTACTCGCGTTATGGTATAATAGATATTTTACTTGTGGATTAGAGAATTCGATATTTACTCTGTATAGGTAAATAGACATTTACTTGTGGATTCGAATTCCGATATTACTCGCGTATTGTATATGACATTTTACTTGTGGATTGAGAATTCGTATTTACTCGTGATAGGTATATAATAGACATTTTACTTGTGTGATTAGAGAATTCCGATATTTACTCTCGGTTATAGGTAAATAGACATTTTACTTGTGGATTAAGAATTCGATATTTTACTCATTATAGGTATAATAGACATTTACGTATTCGATTGTTCGATATTACTTCGCGTATTGTATATGACATTTTACTTGTGATTAGAGAATTCGATATTTACTCGTGTATAAGGTATAATAGACTTTTACTTGTGGATTGAATTTCGATATTTACTCGCGTATTGGTATAATAGACATTTTTAACTTGTGGATTAGAGAATTCGATATTTACTCGCGTATGGTATAATAGACATTTTACTTGTGGATTAGAAGATTCGATATTTACTCGCGTATGGTATAATAACATTTGACTTGTGGATTAAGAGATTCGATTTTACTCGCGTATGGTAATATGACATTTTACTTGTGGATTAGAAATTCGATATTCCCTCGCTATAGGTATAGACATTTTACTTGTGGATTAGGAATTCGATATTTACCGCGCGTATTGGTATATAGACATTTTACTTGTGGATGATAATTCGATATTTCGTACTTTACTCGCGTATGGTAAATAATACACATTTTAACTTGTGGATTAGAGAATTCGATATTTACTACTCGCGTATTGGTATAATAGACATTTACTTGTGATTAGCAGATATTCGATATTTACCTCGTATAGGTATAATAGACATTTACTTGTGATAGGGATTTCGATATTTACTCGCTGTATAGGTATATAGACATTTACTTGTGAGATTCGAGATTCGTATTTACTCGCGTATAGGTGATATAGACATTTTACTCTTGCGATAGAGATTTGTATATTTACTCGCGTATAGGTATAATAGACATTTTACTTGCGGATTAGATGATTCGATATTTACTCGCGTATTGGTATAATACATTTACTTGTGGTTAGAGAATTCGATATTTACTCGCTGTATAGGTATATAGACATTTTATACTTGTGGATTAGAGAATTCGATATTTACTATCGCGTATAGGTAATATAAGACTTTTACTTGTGGATTAGAATTCGATATTTCTCGCGTATAGGTATAATAGACATTTTATTGTGGATTGAAGAATTCGATATTTTACTCGCGTATAGGTATAATAGACATTTAACTTGTGGATTTGAGAATTCGATATTTTACTCTTACTCGCGTATTGGTATAATAGCCTTTTACTTGTGATTAAGATTCGTATTTACTCGGTAAGGATAATGACATTTTACTTGTGGATTAGAGAATTCGATATTTACTTCGCGTATTGGTATAATAAACATTTTACTTTGGATTGAGAATTCGATATTTTCTGCGTATAGGTATAATAACATTTACTTGTGGATTAGAGAATTCGATATTTACTCGCGTATTGGTATAATAGACATTTTACTTGTGGTTAGAAGATTCGTATTTACTCTCCGTATGGTAAAAGACATTTTACTTGTGGATTAGAGAATTCGATATTACTCGTGTATAGGTTATAATAGACATTTTACTTGTTGGATTTGAGAATTCGATATTTCATCCGCGTATTGGTATAATAGACATTTACTTGTGGATTAGAAATTCGATATTTCCTCGTGTATAGGTATAATAGACATTTTACTTGTGGATTAAGAAATTCGATATTTACTCTCGCGTATGGTATAATAGACATTTTACTTGTGATTGAGAATTCGATATTCCTCGCGTATAGGTATAATAGACATTTTACTTGTGGATTAGAGAATTCGATATTACTCGCGTATTGGTATAATAGACATTTTACTTGTGGTTAGAGAATTCGATATTTACTACTCCCGTATAGTAAATAGACATTTTACTTGTGATTAGAGATTCGATATTTACTCGTGATGGTTAATAGACATTTACTTGTGGATTTGAATTCGATTTTACCTCGCGTTAGGTTAATAGACATTTTACTTGTGGATTAAGAATTCGATATTTACTTCGCGTATGGTATAATAGACATTTTACTTGTGGTAGAGAAATTCGATATTTACTCGCGTATAGTATAATAGACATTTTACTTGTGGATTAGAGATTCGATATTTACTCGTCGTATTGGAATAATAGACATTTTCTTGTGGATTAGAGAATTCGATATTACCTCGCTTATTGGTAAAGTACATTTTACTTGTGATTAGGAATTCGATATTTATCTCACGTATAGTGTATAATAGAGACATTTTACTGTGGATTGAGAATTCGATATTTACTCGGTAGGTATAATAGACATTTTACTGTGGATTTTGAGAATTCGATATTTACTCGCGATATGGTATAATAGACATTTTACTTGTGGATTAGAGAATTCGATATTTAATCGCGATAGGAAATATAGACTTTTACTTGTGGATTAGAGAATTCGATATTTACTCGTGTATAGGTATAATAGACATTTTACTTGTGGATTAGAGAATTCGATATTTACTCACGTATTGGTAAAATCACTTTTACTTGTGGATTGAGATTCGATATTTACTCGCGTATTGGTATAATAGACATTTTACTTGTGGATTAGAGAATTCGTATTTACTCAGCTTATAGGTATAATAACATTTACTTGTGATTAGAGAATTCGATATTACTCGCTTATAGGTATAATAGACATTTTACTTGTGGTTTGAGAATTCATATTTACTCCGTATGTATAATAGACTTTTTTGGGATTGAGAATTGATTTTACTCGCGTATAGGTATATAGACTTTTACTTGGGATTAAAAGATTCGATATTTACTCGCGTATTGGTATAATAGACATTTTACTTGTGGATTAGAAATTCGATATTTACTCGCTTATAGGTATAATAACATTTTACTTGTGGATTAAAGAAATTCATATTTACTCTCTATAGGTATTAATAGACATTTTACTTGTGGATTAGAAATTCGATATTTACTCGCGTATAGTTATAATAGACATTTTACTTGTGGATTAGGATTCGAATTGATTTACTCGGTTATTCTCGCGTTATGGTATAATAGACATTTACTTGTGGATTGAGAATTCGATATTTACTCGCGTATTGGTATAATAGACATTTTACTTTTGGATTAGAGAATTCGATATTACTCGTTATAGGTATATAGACATTTACTGTGGATTAGAGAATTCGATATTTACCTCGCGTATTGTATAATAGACATTTTACTTGTGGATAGAGAATTCGATATTACTACGCGTATTGGTATAATAGACATTTTACTTGTGGATTAGAAATTCGATATTTACTTCCGTTAGGTATAATAGACATTTTACTTGTGATTAGAGAATTCGATATTTACATTACTCGTATAGGTATAATAGACATTTTACTTGTTGGATTAAGAATTCGATATTTACTCGCGTATAGGTATATAGACATTTTAACTTTGTGGATTAGAGAATTCGATATTTACTCGCGTATAGGTATAATAGACATTTTACTTGTGGATTGAGAATTCGTATTTACTCGTATAGGTATAATACATTTTTACTTGTGGATTAGAGAATTCGATATTTACTCGCGTATTGGTATAATAGACATTTACTTGTGGATTAGAGAATTCGATATTTACTCGCGTATATGTATAATAGACATTTTACTTGTGGATTAGAGAATTCGATATTTACTCTCTGCAGTATGGTATAATAGACATTTTACTGTGGATTAGAGAATTCGATATTTACTCGTTTATAGGTAATAAGACATTTTTACTTTTGGTTAGAGATTCGATATTTACTCGCGTAATTGTGTATATGAACATTTTACTTGTGATTAAGAATTCGATATTTACTCGCGTATAGGTATAATAGACATTTGTACTTGTGGATTAGAGATATCGATATTTCCTCGGTATAGGTATAATAGACATTTTACTTGTGGATTGAGAATTCGATATTTACTCGCGTATAGGTATAATAGACATTTTACTTGTGATTGAGAATCGATATTTACTCGCGTATAGGTATATAGACATTTCTTGTGGGATTAAGAATTTCGATATTTAACTCGTTTAGAGGTATAATAGACATTTTACTTGTGGATTAGAGAATTCGATATTTACTCGTGTTATAGGTATAATAGACATTTACTTGTGGATTAGAGAATTGATATTTACTCGTGTATAGGTATAATAGACATTTTACTTGTGGATTAGAGAATTCGATATTTACTCGTGTATAGGTAAATAGCATTTTACTTGTGGTTAGAGAATTCGATATTTACTCGCGTATAGGTATAATAGACATTTTAACTTGTGGATCGAATCATATTTACTACCGGTATGGTATAATAGACATTTACTTGTGGATGTGAGATTCGATATTTACTCGCGTATTGGTATAATAGACATTTTACTGGATTCGAATTCGATTTTACATCTGCGTATAGGTAATATAGACATTTTACTTGTGGATTAGAGAATTCGATATTTTCGCGTATAGGTATATATAGACATTTTACTTTGTGATTAGAGAATTCGATATTTACCTCGCGTATTGGGTATATAGACATTTTACTTTTGTGGATTAGAGATTCGATATTTACTCCGGTATATATAATAGACATTTACTCGTGGATTCGAATTCGATATTTACTACTCGCTATATGGTATAATAGACATTTTACTTACTTGTGGATATTGAGAATTCGATATTTACTCCGTGTATAGGTATAATAGACATTTTACGGGTTGAATTCGTATTTACTCGGTATGGTATATAGACATTTACTTGTGGATTAGAGAATTCGATATTTACTCTGCGTATAGGTATAATAGACATTTTACTTGTGATTAGAGAATTCGATATTTACTCGTGTATTGGTAGAATAGACATTTTACTTGTGGATTGAGAATTCGATATTTACTCTCGGTATGGTATAATAGACATTTTACTTGTGGATTGAGAATTCGATATTTACCTCGCGTATAGGATAATAGACATTTTACTTGTGGATTAGAGAATTC
The DNA here is from genome assembly GCA_019447015.1 of Hymenochirus boettgeri. Lineage (NCBI taxonomy): Eukaryota > Metazoa > Chordata > Amphibia > Anura > Pipidae > Hymenochirus > Hymenochirus boettgeri. Next base: position 21,873,340 of record CM033475.1, on the reverse strand, counting down.
GAATATTTACTCGCTATGGGATAATAGACATTTTACTTGTGGATAGAGAATTCGCTATTTACTCGCGTATTGGTAGAATAGACATTTTACTTTGGATTAGAGAATTCGATATTTACTCTGCGTATAGGTATAATAACATTTTACTTGTGGATTAGGAATTCGATATTTACTACTGCGTATTGGTATAATAGACATTTTACGTGTGATTAGAGAATTCGATATTTACTCGCGTATTGTTAAATAGAAACATTTTAATTGGATTAGAGAATTCGATATTTACTCGTTATAGGTATAATAGACATTTTACTTGTGGATTAAGAATTCGATATTTACTCGCGTATGGTAAATAGACTTTACTTGTGATTGAAATTCGATATTTACTCCGTTAGGTAATAATAACATTTACTGGGATTAGAGAATTCGATTTTACCTCATAGGTATATAGACATTTTACTTGTGGATTGAGAATTCGATATTTACTCGCGTATGGTATAATAACTTTTACTTGTGGATTAGAGAATTCGATATTTACTCGTGTATAGGTAAAGAACATTTTACTTGTGGATTTGAAATTCGATATTTACTCGCGTATGAGGTATAATAGACATTTTACTTGTGGATTAGAGAATTCGATATTTACTCGCTATGGTATAATCGACTTTACTTGTGGATAGAGAATTCGATATTTACTACTGTACTATGGTATAATAACATTTTTACTTGTGGATTAGAAATTCGATATTACATTTACTACGCGTATTGGTATAATAGACATTTTACTGTGGATTCGAATTCGATATTTACTCGCGTATTGGTATAATAGACATTTACTTTGGATTTGATAATTCGATTTTACTCGCGTATTGGTAAAAGACATTTTACTGGGATTGAATTCGATATTTACTCGCTAATAGTATAAAGACATTTTACTTTGTGATAGATTCGATATTTACTCGCGTATAGTATATAGACATTTTACTTGTGGATTAGAGAATTCGATATTTTACTCGCTGTATTGGTATAATAGACATTTTCTTTTGGATTGAGAATTCATATTTACTCGGTATGGTTAATAGACATTTTACTGGGATGAATTCGATATTTACATCGCGTATTGGTATAATGACATTTAACTTTGGATTGAGAATTCGATATTACTCGTATAGGTATAATAGACGTCTTTACTCGCGATTCGATATTCGATATTTACTCGCGTATATGGTATAATAGACATTTTACTTGTGGATTAGAGAATTCGATATTTACTCGCGTATAGTTATAATAGACATTTTACCTTGTGGATTAGAGAATTCGATATTTACTCGTGTATTGTATAATAGACATTTTACTTGTGGATTGGAGAATTCGATATTTACCTCGCGTATTGGTATAATAGACATTTTAACTTGTGGAGATTAGAAATTTCGATATTACTCGCGTATGGTATAATATACATTTTACTTGTGGATTAGAGAATTCGATATTTCTCCGTATAGGTATAATAGACTTTTACTTGTGGATTAGAGAATTCGATATTTACTCGCGTATTGGTATAATAGACATTTTTACTTGTGGATTCAGAGAATTCGATATTTACTCGCTTATAGGTATAATAGCATTTACTTGTGGATTAGAGAATTCGATATTTACTACTCGCGTATTGGTATAATAGACATTTTACTTGTGGATTAGAAATTCGATATTTACTCGCGTATGTATAATAGACATTTTACTTTGGATTATAGAGAATTCGATATTTACTCGTGTTATAGGTATAATAAGACATTTTACTTGTGGATTAGAGAATTCCGATATTTACTCGCGTATTGTATAATAGACATTTTACCTATTTATTGTGGATTGAGAATTCGATATTTACTCACGTATAGGTATAATAGAACATTTTACTTGTGGATTAGAGAATTCGATATTTACCGCGTATAGGTATAGACATTTTACTTGTGGATTAGAGAATTCGATATTTACTCGCGTATAGGTATAATAGACATTAACTTGTGGATTAAGAATTCGATATTACTCGTGTATAGGATAAATAGACTTTTACTTGTGATTTGAGAATTCGATATTTACTCGCGTATAGGTATATAGACATTTACTTGTGTTATTAGAGAATTCGATATTTACTCGCTTATTGGTATAATAGACATTTTACTTGTTATTGAGAATTCGATATTCCTCGGCGTATGGTATAATAGACATTTTTACTTGTATTAGAAATTCGATATTTACTCGCGTATTGGTATAATAGACATTTTACTTGGTGATTAGGAATTCCGATATTTACTCGCGTATTGGTATAATAGACATTTTACTTGTGGATTAGAGAATTCGATATTTACTCACGTATAGGTTAATAGACATTTTACTTTGGATTAGAAATTCTATATTACTCGTGTATGGTATAATAGATCTTTTACTTGTGGATTTGATATCGATATTTACTCGCATATAGTATATAGACATTTACTTGTGGATTAGAGAATTTGATATTTACTCGTTATAGGTATAATATACATTTTACTTGTGATAGAGAATGATATTTACTCGTGGATAGGTATAATAACATTTTAATTTACTTGTGGATTTTGAGAATTCGATATTTACTCGCGTATTGTATAATAGACATTTTCCTTGTGGATTCGATATTCGTTATTTACTCGCGTATTGGTATAATAGACATTTACTTGGGATTGAGAATTCGATATTATACTCGCGTATTGGTATAATAGACATTTTACTGGGATTCGATATTCGATATTTACTCGCGTATAGGTATAATAGACATTTACTGTGGATTAGAGAATTCGTTTTTACTCGGTATAGGTTAATAGACTTTTACTTTTGGATTAGAGAATTCGATATTTACACTCGCGTATTGGTTAATAGACATTTTACTTGTGGATTAGAGATTCATATTACTCGTGTATGGTTAATAGACATTTTACTTTCGCGGATTCGATATTCGATATTTACTCGCGTATTGGTATATAGACATTTACTTGTGGATTTGAGAATTCGATATTTACTCACTGTGGTATAGGTATAATAGAACATTTTACTTACTTGGATTGATATTCGATATTTACTCGTGTATAGGTATAATAGACATTTACTTGTGGATTAGAGATCGATATTTACTCGCGTATAGGTATAATAGACATTTTACTTGTGGATTAGAGAATTCGATATTTACTCGTTGTATAGGTATAATAGACATTTTCTTGTGGATTGAGAATTCGATATTTACTCGGTATAGGTATAATAGACATTTACTTTTGGATTTGGGGAATCGATATTTACTCGCTGTATAGGTATAATAGACATTTACTTGCGGATTCGATATTCGATATTTACTACGCTCGCGTATGGTATAATAGACATTTTCTTGTGGATTTGAGAATTCGATATTTACTCGCGTATAGGTATATAGACATTTTACTTGTGGATTTGAGAATTCGATATTTTACTCGTTATAGGTAAATGGACATTTTACTTGTGAAAACCAATCAAATTTATTGAATGCGTTTTTAATAGCTAGGTACAACACTGGTATAATAGAACATTTTACTCACATGTCCCGCATGCCTCAACTTCGAACATTCGATAATTATTAATAAAATTCCGGAAAATATCGAACATCTGGGTCCGGGATAATTCGAGAAGTTGAGTCCGTTCAACTCAATAGTTCGGCTCAACTCGGGTTTTGAGTTGAGTCCCATTCTAATTGTACCACTGCTTGTACTGGATGTGTCGTACTTCTAACCAACGCTCAGCATGTGGGTCGGAGGTGGTGTTGCATAGGGTGGCAGGGGTGCGGGCTGAGAGGAACTGTGTTTTAGATAACAGGAAGGAAATCTCTAACACATATTTGGCTATTTGAGTCTATTTACTCGTATAAAATCAAATAGACAGCATTTTACTCCAATCAAATCTTGTGTTGGTTTTAGAAGCGGTAGGTTACACGACCACTAATTGGTATATGACATTTTTAGCATTCATGTCCGTGTCCAACATTCTAACTTGACATGATTTATTAGAAGTGGAAATGATGATCTGGTGTCTCAGGAATTCGAGAATGCGATGTACGATTAACTAATAGTTTGGCTAACTGTGAGACAGCACATCTCTACTTGTTGATACTGCTTTGACTGCCATGCTGAACAACGCTCACAGGTGGTCTTGCAGTTCTGTGACAAGTGCGGTTACGGGAGAGATGTGTTCTTGATACATTGGGTCCCCAATAACAAGCTTTGACTTTAGCATTTGCTATTCTCATGAAGTAAGTTCAATGTTTTTGTAAACGCAGGAAAAGAACGAACATGAATGATTTATTGATGTAATTTCACCTTGTGCATTCAATTTCTCTCCCTTGGCACGCATGTATACTTATATATGTGTGTATCTGAATAAACGAGAGTAATTTCTTTGTTGCCTCATACCTTTGTCATATATATACTGCTGGCTAAAGCAAGCATAATAGAACTGACTAATTTCCAGAGTTTTGATCATTTGGGCTAAACAATCTTTACATTTTCTGTATGTGATAGCAAAAAAAAGATTTACTAATCGTCAGTAACTATCCGCCAATGAGCATGTACTTCGCTCTGGCAGTCCAGAAGCATATTAGTTGCTAAGGTTAAACAAAGAGAATTTTGATTGTCATATCTTGGTACCGAAAAGACACCAAGCACAACATTTTGTTATTTCAATCATTAAGAAGGAAAATTGCTGGCGTTGACCATGGGCTATAGGCAACCAAATTAAGGACCAAGATAGACTAAACGCTGGGTTTTGCCCTATATCCGCCTTAACGTGATGTTCACGTAACAGATGATGAAACTGGTTACGTATTTCATTCTTGTTTTTGGATATTCAGATATCGGGAAAAAACCCAAAGGTCCGAAAATCCGACAAGTGGAACCTTACTTTCGAAGGTTCAGAAACACCATTTCAAGGTTATGAAGCGTACCAAGGTTATTTTCGGGGTTCCAAATAACTACTCATACTTTCGGTACCCTTAACATGCGGTCCGAGTCCTAAATCCGAATGATCTGCCCATTTTCATTACTCTCTCCCCTACTCGCCCATAGAACTCGCCATCTTTACTCGCTTTACTCTCCCCTTTTACTCTCCACCCATATCCTCCATCGTTACTCGTTGGACTCCACCCCTTTTCTTACTCTCCCGCCCATATATTCTGTCATCGTTATCTGTACTCCCCTTGCTACTCACCGCCCATAGAATCACCATGTTCCTTGCTGTAACTCGGTCCCTTTACATCTCCCCCATAGAAGCTCCCTTGTTACTCTGTACTCCCCTTCGACTCTACTCTCCCCCTTATATATCTCCATCATTACCAGTAATCCCCCTTCTTACTCACCGCCCCATAGCAATCTCCCATTGTTACTCTGTAACTCCCCTTTCTTACTCTCCTTCCCCCCATATAATCTCCATTGTTACCACTGTAACTCCCTTTCTTACTCTCTCCCCATATAACTCCATTGTTACCTACCCTGTACTTCCCCTTTCTCTTACCTCTCCCCATATAGTCTCATTGCTACTCTGTAACTCTGCCCTTTCTACTCTTCCCCCATAATCTCCATGTTACCCCCTGTAACTCTCCCTTTCTTATCTCCTCCCCCCCTATGAATCTCCATTGTTACTATGTACTGCCCTTTCTTCTACTCATCTCCCATAGAATCTCCATTGTTTACTCTGTAAACTCCTTCTTACTCTCCCCCATAAATCTCCATATACCCAGTAAAAAACTCCCCTTGCTTTCGACTCCCCCCATAAAATCTTCATCTTACCCTGTAACTCCCCTTTCTTTGCTTGTGAAGTGTTTCTCATCATCCAGGTCATGACTTCTGTGTATTAATTAGATCCACGGTACTTGAAATGTAGTTCTTGAAGACGTTTCGCTAGTCATCCACTGGCCTTTTCGTCATGTCAGAATGACTTGTACAAGAATCTGTGGCATTTGTACCCTGGGTACATCCCAGATTAGCATCACCCAGCCTGTGTTTAATGGTGTGATTAGATAGTGGGCTAAGAGTTTTTGTTATAGAACGCCCGAGTAAGGTGTTAAAACAGCACTCTACCAGCAGAACTATCTCAACCCGAACAGGTGTGTTCCTTGTTGGATGTGCCTGAATACCACCCTATTTCAAATATGGGTAAGTTCCTATCCAAAAACATGGAATGTGCTATGGGATCCCAGTTTCACCTATGTGGCCACCCTTTACATGGAGGGGTCGAGAACACAGGCGCTTAATAACTTTAAGGCATAGCCGCCCGCCACTGGTTCAGATTGTGTGATGCACCTGGGTTTAAAATCACCAAGAATAAGTACCACAGCTTTCACAGAACACATTAATGCGGTGGACCAAAACATTTCACATTCACAAGAAGAGGTACAAAACAACAAAACTGGTTTCCTTGGACCTGCTTGGTTAAAGTTTAAGGACAATGGTAAACTGGACGTAGAGTTTACCGAAAACCACAACCCACAGATCAGTATTTGATGTTTGACTCCCACACCACCCTTTAGATCACAAGCCTGGGGTCATCAGACCCTGCAGACAGAGCCGAAACATCCCCACTAGCACACAGGTCGAAGCTTACAGAATGAAAGCATCTCAGAGAGCCCTTAAAACGTGTGGAATCCAGACTGGATGGGGCCTTTGTCAAATAAGTAGAAAGGAAAGAAAATAACACGAATACCAAACCAGTGAGGGAAAACAAACAGGAGTAAGAACCTGGTCTCCCCTTGTATCAGGGTCTCATAGAAATTAAGAAGAATTTTCAAAAAAACAAAAAACATCGTATCCCTGTCCGTCTTTAAAACCGAACAACACACTGAGGCAGCATTGACATCCGAAGAACCCAATACAAAACACAAGAAAGCGACAGCATATATTCAGTGGCAAGTGCAGTGAAGAATGCTCTGCTTTGTGTGGGGAGACCACACAGCAACTGCATCGACTTATGGCCCACTCACAGAAGAGCCCTTCCTCGGTCATGACTCCGCCGTGTATCTGCATCTTAAGGATACAGGACATACCATTTTGAAGATTGTAATGTTAAACATACTTGGGCAAGGAACGTGACTGTTCAAGAAAGGTGTTAAGGGAGCATTTTGTTAAATAAAGAACCAAGCCTAATAGAGGTGGGGGTTCCGAACACCAACTGTCTGCATGTACAATGCTGTTTTAAAACACCTTACTCTCTGGGCGTTCCTATAACCCCTTAGCCACTATCTAAACACCTGCCTTAACACCTGGCTGTGAAGTATGCTAATTGGGGATTTACCAGGGTACATAATTGCCACAGATTCTTGTCCCATCATTCTTAATTGAGAAAGCCAGTCGGCATACTAGTGATACGTCTCAGAACTACATTTAAGTCCAAGTTGATCTAATTGAATCAAAACAGATATCCCCTTTCCTTATCTCACACACCCGCCCATTTCTCCAATCTTACCCCTTAACTCCCCTTTCTCACTCACCCCCCACATAGAATCTCCATCATTACCCTGTCACTCCTCCCTTTCTTATTCCACCGCCCTAGAAGCTCCATCATACCCATTAACCCCCTTTCTTCCCCACACCCCCATAGAATCTCTCCATGTTTACTCTGTAACTCCGCGTTCTTACTCTCCCCCCATTACTCCATCATTACCCAGTTAACTCCCCTTTCTTACTCCCCCCCATAGAATCTTTCATCATATTACCCTGTAACTCCCCTTTCTTATTCATCCGCCATAGAATCTCCACCATTACCCGTAACGACTCCCCTTTCTCTTATTTCTTAGCCCCACCCCCCATAGATCGCCATATTACCCGGTATTCCCCTTTCTTTTCTTTCTATACGCACTGCTGCCCATAATAAATCTCCACGTATCCACCCACCCTGTACTCCCCTTTCTTACTTACCCCCATAGAATCTCCATCGTTCTCTTAACTCCCCTTTCTACTCACCGCCCATAGACTCACCATTGTTACTCTCCGCTGTACCTCCCCTTTTCTTTTACTCTCCCCCATATATCTCCATTGTTACCCTGCAAATCCCCTTTCTTTTAACTCTCCCTCCCCCATATAACTCCATTGTTACTCTTAACTGCCCTTGCTTACTCATCATCGCCCATATAATCTCCATGTTACTCTGTAACTCCCCTTGCTTACTCTCCCCCCCCATATAATCTACTCATTACCAGTAAACCTCCCCTTTCTTACTCCTTACTCACCCCCAAGAATCTCCTCATTACCCTGTAACTCCCTTTCTTTTCACCTCATCACCCGCCCATGGAATCTCCATCATTACAACCCAGTAACTCCCCTTTCTTACCCCCCCCCCCATAGAATCGCCATCATTCCCTGTAATCTCCGCTAACTAAGCTCCCTTTCTTACGCACTGCCCATAGAATCTCCACTCCACGTTACCTGTAACTCCCCCTTTGCTTCTCAACCGCCCATAGAATCCTTCTTCTCCATCGTTACTCTGTAACTCCCCTATTCTACTCACCAAAAGACCCATATAATCTCCTTGTTACTTTCTGTAACTCCCCTTTCTTACTCTCTCCACCCATAGAATCTCCTATTACCACCCATTAACTCCCCTTTCTTACTTACTCTCCCCCATAAATCTCCATGTTACCCCCATTTACTCTACTCCCCTTTCTTACTCACGCCCCATTAATCTCCATCATTACCAGTACTACTCCCTTCCTTACTCACTGGCCCATAGAATCCTCCATGTTTTACTCTGTAACTCCACTTTCTTACTCACAGCCCATTAGAATCTCCATCATTACCCTGTAACTCACCTCCCCTTTCTTACTACGCTCCACCCCCCTAGAATCTTCCATCGTTAACCTACTACTTCCCTTTCTCTTTATCTCCACCCCTAGAATCTCCATCGTTACTTCTGTAACTCCCCCCTTTCCTTACTTAACCCACCGCCCTATAATCTCCATTGTTGACCATGTCACTCCCTTTCTTACTCACCGCCCATAGAATCTCCATCGTTACGCTTTAGAGCTCCCTTTCTTACCTCCACCCATAGAATCTCCCATCGTTACTCTTATTCCCCTTTCCTTTCTCTTTCTTACTCACCGCGTCCCATATATTCGCCAATCGTTACCCACCACCCCTGTACCTTCCCGTTTCTTTACCTCACTGCCCTAGAATCTCCATTGTTTACTCCTGTAACTCCCCTTTCTTACTCCTCCACCAATAAGAATCTCCATCGGTTTCCCTGTAACTACTTCCGTTTGTTACTACTCACCGCCCATAGAATCTCCATCGTTACTACTCTGTAACCCCCTTTCTTACTCTCCCCAATAGCTCCCCATTGTTACCCATAACTCCTTTTTCTTACTCAGCACCCATAAAATCTCCACGTTTTACTCTGTAACTTCTTTCCTTACCGATTATCACCACCCAAGATCTTCATCATTACTTCTGTACTCCCCTTTCTTTACTCACCACCCCATAGAATCTCATCATTACTCTTACTAACTCACTTAACCCCCCTTTCCTTTATTCAACCACGTCCATAGAAATCTCCATTGGTTAGCCTACACCAGTAACACTAACTCCCCTTTCTTACTCACCACCCATAAAATTCTCCCATTTTACTCGTGTACTCCCCTTCTTCTCTCCTCCACATTCTTACTTACTCTCCTCCACCAAACAATTCCATTGTTTTCCTCCCTTAACTACTACTCTCACTTTCTTACTTACCGCCCATAGAATCTCATCGTACCCAGTAACTCCCCTTCTTACTCTCCACCCATGAATCTTCCATCGTTACCTGTAACAACACTTTCTTATCACCCGCCCGCTAAAATCTCATCATTACCCCTGTACCTCTTTCCCCTTTTCTATCTTCTGGCCCAAGAAATCTCCATTGTTACTACTATCTGTAAACTCCCCTTTTGCTTCTCTACACCATAGAAATCTCCATTGGTCCCCTGTAACTCCCGCTTTCTTACTCTCCTCCCCCTAGAATCTTCTCCATCGTACCAGTAATCCCCTTTCTTACTCACGGCCCATAAAATCTCATGTTACTTACTTCGGTACTCTCCTTTCTATACTCCCCACCCATAGAACTCCACAATTTCCCTCACTCCCCTTTCTTACCTCCCGCCCATGACTGTCTCCTTGTTCCCTTCTGTAACTCCCCTTTCTCCCTTACTCCCCACCCTATTAATCTCCATCGTTACTCTGTACCGCCAACCCCTTTAGAGCAACCTCCTCATTACTCTGTATCTCCCCTTTCTTACTCACCACCCCGTAGGATTCTTCATCGTTACCCGTAACTCCCCTTTCTTACTCTCCACCCTATAATCCCCATCATTACCCTGTACCTTCTGCCCTTTCTTCTCTCCACCCATATAATCTCCATTAATTAATTCCCTGTAACTCCCCTTCTTCTTTCCGCCCCATGGAATCTCCATTTGTTACCGTGAACTCCCCCTTTTCTTAACTCTCCACCCATATAATCTCCATCATTACCCTCTGTAACGCCCCTTCCTTTCCTGTCCACCCATTAATTCTCTTCTTACTCTGAACTCCCCTTTCTTCTCCCTTTCCCATTAAAATCTCCATTGTTTCTACTGTACTCCCCTTTCTTACTCACCGCCATAGAATCTCCCATTGTTACTTTCCTCTGGTAACCCACGTCTTACTCTCTCCTTACATCTCTCCCCATATAATCTCCATTGTTTTCCCCGATGTTTACCCCTGTAACTCCCCTTTCTTACCTCTCCCCCATTATCTCCATTTGCTGACTCTGTAACTGCCCTTATCTTACTCTCCCCCCACTATAATCTCCATTGTTACCCTGTAACTCCCTTTTCTTCTTACCCTCCCCCCATAGAAGCCCATTGTTACTCTGTAACTGCCCTTTTCTTACGCTCCATTCGCCCATATAATCGCCTTGTTACTTTTTACTCTCGTAACTCTCCCCTTTCTTACTCTCCCCCCATATTAATTCCATCATTACCGCAGTAACTACTCCCCTTTCTTACTCACCCCCCCAAGAACTCTCCATCATTCCCCTGGTAACTCCCCCTTTCTTATTCACCGACCGCCCAATAGAATCTCCATCATTACCCAGTACCGACTCCCCTTTCCTTTCTTACCACCCGCCCCCCATAGAATCGCCAATCATTACCCTGTACTCCCCTTCTTACACGCAAATTGCCCATAGACTCTCACGTTACCCCTGTAACTCCCCTTTGCTTACTCAACTCACCGCCCATAGATCTCCCCATCGTTACTCTGTAACAGGTCTCCCCTTTCCCTTACTCACCACCCCTATAATCTCCATTGTTACTCTTAACAACTCCCCTTTCTTCCTCTCCCCCACCATAGCATCTCCATCTCCATCATTACCCCCAGTAACTTCTCCCCCTTTCCTTACTCTCCTCCACCCTAGAATCTCCATCGTTACCCCCCAGTTACTACTCCCCTTTCTTACTCACCCGCCATATAATCCACCATTACCCAGTAACTCCCTTCCTTACTCACTGCCCATAGAATCTCCATTGTTATACTACTCTGTCAACTACTCCACTTTCTTACCTCACCGCCCCTAGAATCCCATCCTTACCTCTGAACTCAAACCTACTCCCCTTTCCTTACTCTCCACCCATAGAATCTCTCCATCTTCCCTATTAACGTCCCTTTCTTACTCTCCTCTCCAACCCATAGAATCTCCATCGTTACTCTGTAACCCCCTTTCTTCTACTTACCACGCCCATATAATCCTCCATTGTTACCTGTAACTCCCCTTTCTTACTCACACGCCCATATAATCTCCATCGTTACGCTTTAGCTCCCCTTTCCTTACTCTCTCCCTCTCCACCCACAGAATCTCCATCGGTACTCCTCTGTAATCCCTTTCTTACTCCCTCCCATATAATCTCATCTTACCCTGTAAGCTTCCCTTTCTTACTCACTACTGCCCCGGAATCTCCATTTTTCACTACTCTGTAACTCCCCTTTCTTACTCTCCCCAATATAATCTCCATCGTTTCCCTTCCCTGTACTTCCCTTGTTTACTACTCACCCGCCCATAGAATCTCCAATCGTTACGCTGTAACTCTACTCTCCCCCTTTCTTACTCCCCCAAATAGATCCCCATTGTTACCACAGTAACCTCTTTTTCTCTTACTCAGCACCCCTAAAATCCTCATCGTTACTCTGTAACTACATTCCCTTTCTTACTCAACCACCCCTAGAATCTTTCCATCATTAACTCTGTAACTACTTTATTCTGTAACTCCCCTTTCTTACTCCCACCCTTAGCATCTCCATCATTACTCTGTACTCCCCTTTCTTTATTCACCCCCCCTAACTCTCCCATTGTTTACCCCGTAACTCCCCTTTCTTACTCACTGCCCTGCCCATAAAATCTCCATGGTTTCCTTGTAATCCCCTTTCGTTTAACTCACCGCCATAGAATCTCCATTGTTACCTTACTTCTGTACTCCCCTGTCCTTACTCTCCTACTCTCCTCCAAACAATAGAATCTCCCTTGTTGTTCCCCTGTAACTCCCTTTCCTTACTACACCGCCCATAGAATCTCCATCGTTACCCAGTAAACCTCCCCTTTCTTTCTCTCACCCATAGATCTCCCTCGTGACCTAGTGAACAACCCTTTTCTACTCACCGCCCCTAAAATCTCCATCTTTACCCCTGTAACTTCCCCTTTTCTTATCTTACTGCCCATAGAATCTCCTTGTTTACTTACTCTGTACTCCCCTTTCTTTACTCTACACCAATAGAATCCCATTGTTTCCCTGTAACTCTCCCCCTTTCTTTTCTTACTCTCCTCTACTCTCCTCCCCTAAATCTTCTCCAGCGTTACCCAGTGAACTCCCCTTTCTACCTCACCGCCCATAATCCAAATCTCCATCGTTACTACTTCTCTGTAACTCCCCTTTTCTTACGTCCCCACCCTAGAATCTCATCATTTCCCTCTAAGCCTCTCCTCCCCCTTTCTTAACCATCACCCCCGCCCCTATTGGTCTCGCATTTTACCGCTGTACTCCCCTTCTTACTCCCCCCCCATATTATCTCCATCGTTTACTCGGTACTCACCCTTTCTTAACTCACCCCCATGAGCAAACTCCATCATTCTCTTGTACTCTCCCCTTTCTTACTCACCACCGATAGAATCTCCCTCAATTACCACCCTGTAACGCTCTCCCCTTTCTTATCCACGCCATAGAACTCTTCCTCCATCATTAACCACCCCAGTACTCCCCTTTCTACCACCACCCCCCATATAATCGCCACATTACCCTGTAAAATCCCCTTTCTTTTACGCACTGGCCCATAGAATCTCCCCCGTTACCTACCCCCTTGTACCTCCCCCTTTCTTACTCACGCCCATAGATCTCCATCTTTACTTCTCTTTAACCCCTTCTTACTCAACAACTATAATTCCTCCCCTCCATTGTTAACTCTGTAACTCCCCTTTCTTACTCCCACCCATAGAATCTCCATCATTACCCAGTAACTACTACATCCCCTTTCTTACTCTCCAACCAAGAAGAATCTCCATCGTTACCCCCCAGTTTACTACTTCCCCTTTCTACTCACCGCCCATAGAATCTCAAATCATTACCCAGTCAACTTCCCCTTCTTACTCAGCTCTGCCCATAAATCTCTCATTTTACGTTAACTCGTGTAACTCCATTTCTTACTCACTCACCCGCCCATAGAATCTCCATCATTACCCTGTTAACTCCACTTTCCTACTCAAAACCGCCCATATAATCTCCATCATTTCCCCCCTGTACTCCCCTTCTTACGCCTCACCCATAACATCTCCCATCGTACCACCCTAATACCTTTTCCTTCTGACTCCTCCACCCTCGAATCCTCCATCGTTATCTGTAACTCCCCTTTCTTATTACCAACGGCCCATATCTCTCCTTGTTTACCATGTAACTGCCCCTTTCTTACTCACCGCCCATAGATCGTCCTCGTTCCTTTACTCCCCTTCTTACTCTCTCCCCCATAGATCTCCATCTTTACAACCTCTGTAATTCCCACTTTCCCCTTACGCCACGCCCATATAATCCTCCATCGTTAAACCACCCTGTAACTTCCCTTTCTTACTCACTGGCCCATAGAATCTCCCATTGTTAGTAACTCTGTAACTCCCTCTTTCTTACTCTCCACCACCATATAATCTCCATTGTTTCCTCCCTGTACTTCTTAACCTTCCCTTTGTTACCTCACCGCCCATAGAAACTCCATCGTTACTCTGTAACATACCCCTTATCTTACTCATCCCCCAAGAATCCCCTTGGTTTTCCACCCATGTTAACCCCAGTCCTCCTTTTCTTACTCAGCACCCATAAATCTCTATCGTTACTCTGTAACTTCCCTTTCTTACCTCACACCAACCCATAGAAGAAATTAAAGAAAATGTTTTAGAAAAAAAATTAATAAATATAGAATATTTTAGAATAAGAATAAATTGGCTTCATTCATTACTTCTGTAACTAACTCCCCTTTCTTTACTCCCCACCATGAATCTCCATCATACCTGTTAACTCCCTTTCTTTTCTTATTCCACACCCCCATAGAATCTCCATGGTTACCCCTACAGTACTCCCCTTTACTTACTACTCACCCTCCCATAAATCTTCCATTGTTACTCTGTAACTCCGCTCCCCTTTTCTTACGCTCCTCTCCACCATAGAATCTCCATTTTTTCCTCCCTGTAACTACCTACTCCCCTTTCTTACTTCCACCACCACCCTTACCCCCACTTACCCCCGCCACATATAAATCTCCATTCTTACCCCTTAACTCCCCTTCTTACTCCTCTCCACCGCATAGAATCTCCCACAATCGTACCTAGTAACACCCTTTCTTACTCACCGCCCATAAATCTCCATCAATTACCCTGTAACCTCTCCCCTTTCTTACTACTGCCCATATAATCTCCTTGGTTTACTTACTAGCTCCCTCTGTAAACGCCCCCTTTCTTACTCTCACCAATAGAATTCATTGTTTCCTGTACTACTGACTTCCCCTTTACCTATACTCTCCTCCCCTAGAATCACCTCCTCGTTTACCCCACCCCGTACTCCCCCTTTCTTACTCACCTCCCATAAAATCGTCCTCGTTACTCTGTAACTTCCCCTTTTCTACTCCGCCCCAACCATAGAATCTCCATCATTTTCCCTCTTACTCCCCTTTCTTACCTCACCGCCCCTAGGTGTCCTCCATTGTTACCGCCTGTAAGACTCCCCTTTCTTTACTCCCACCCATATTATCTCCATCGTACTCTGTAACGTCCCCCTTTCTTTCTTTACTCACCACCACATAGCACCCTCCATCATTCTCTGTATCTATCTTCCCTCCCCTTTCTTACTCAACCCACCCTAGGATCTTCATCGTTACCCCTGTAACTCCCCGTTTCTTACTCCCCTTTCTTTCTCTTAACTCTCACCCATATAATCCCCATCATTACCCTGTCACTTAAACTCCCTTTTCTTACTCTCCCACCCATATAATCATCCATTAATACTTACTCTGACTACTCACTTCTTTCCCCTTTTCTTACTTTCCGCCTCATGGGAATCCTCCATTGTTAACCGCCGTGTAACTTCCTCCTTTCTTACTCTCCCCCCCGATATCTCCATCATTACCCTGTAACTTCCCCCTTTCTTACTGTCTCCCCATATTAATCTCTATCGTTTACTCCTGTAACTCCCTTTCTTACTCATTGCCCCATAAAATCTCCCTTGTTTCTCTGTAACTCCCCCCCTTTCTTACTCACACCGCCCATATAATCTCCATTGTTACTCTTCACACTCGCATTTCTTACTCTCCACCCATATAATCTCCATCGGTATCACATACTCCCCTTTCTTACTCACCACCTCACCTCACCGCACCATACATCTCCATCATCTACCCTTGTTAGTTTTTTTATATATTCTCTATGATTCACTAGCCTAATAGCAGCCATAGTTGTTTCTTTTACATACAATACAAACCATTTTGTGTTTCATATAGTCAGATGTTTTTTGTCTCAGAAAATGTACTAAGAATAAGCTTTTCCCTTGTCTCACTGGGGTAGATACTATTTTATACCTAATGGTCTTTGCCTCCTACATTGTGTGTCCGCCTGACTCAATCTTCATATTCCCAGGTTTTAGTATATTATCTGTAGACATGTGCCTGGCCACTCCCCCTTTTTCTCCTTTGGAATCCCATGTAATTAGCAATACGTGAGTTAAGAATTTTCTACTACAACAACGATTGTGGGTTCCACTCTATCCCTCCGGGACTGTAAACAGGTCTCTTATGTGGCTCTAGGCGCATCAGGGGTCCGGCGGACGTGCAGGCTATTTATTCTAACAACCCTGTAACCTCTCCCCTTTCTTACTCTCTGCCCATAGAATCTCCATTGTTCATTCTGTCAACCCCCTTTCTTAACTCTCCACCAATAAAATATCAATTGTTTTCCCTGTACTCCCCTTTCTTAACTCTCCACCCATAGAATCTCCATCATTACCACGTAACGCCCCTTTCTTCTCGCTGCCCATAGAATCTCAATATGTTACTTCTGTGAACTCCCCTTTCTCTTCTACCTCACCAATAGATCTCCATAATTTCCCTGTCCCTCCCTTTCTTACTCACCACCAGTAGAACTCTCCCTCATTCCGTTAAACTCTCCCCTTTCTCTACTCACTGCCCATAGAATCTCCACCATTACCCGTATCTCGCCCGCTTATCTTACTCACTGCCCATAGAATCTCCATTGTTTCTCGTTTACTCCCCTTTCTCCTTTTTCTTCTTCCTCTTCTTCCTCTTCACACCAATAGAATCTTCCATTGTTTCCCTTAACTTACGACTCCCCTTTCTTTACTCTCCACCATGAATCTCCATTGTTACCCCCAGTAACGTCCCCTTTCCTACTCACCACTAAATATCGAATTCTCTAATCCACAAGTAAAATGTCTATTATACCTATACGCGAGTAAATATCGAATATCGAATCCGCGAGTAAAATGTCTATTATACCAATACGCGAGTAAATATCGAATTCTCGAATCCACAAGTAAAATGTCTATTATACCAATACGCGAGTAAATATGGAATATCGAATCCACAAGTAAAATGTCTATTATACCAATACGCGAGTAAATATCGAATTCTCAAATCCACAAGTAAAATGTCTATTATACCTATACACGAGTAAATATCGAATTCTCTAATCCACAAGTAAAATGTCTATTATACCTATACACGAGTAAATATCAAATTCTCTAATCCACAAGTAAAATGTCTATTATACCTATACGCGAGTAAATATCGAATCCTCTAATCCACAAGTAAAATGTCTATTATACCTATACGTGAGTAAATATCGAATTCTCTAATCCACAAGTAAAATGTCTACCCATAAAAATCTCCGCGAGTAAAATGATTCCTATTCATAACCTATACACGAGTAAATATCGAATTCCTCAAATCCCACAAGTAAAATGTCTATTATACCCATAACGCGAGTAAATATCGAATATCAATCCGCGAGTAAATGTCTATTATACCTATACACGAGAATAAATAGTGATCTCTAATCCACAAGTAAAATGTCTATTATACCAACCGATGTAATATCGAATTCTCTAATCCACAAGTAAAATGTCTATTATACCTATACCCGACTAAATATCGAATTCTCTAATCCACAGTAAAATGTCTATTATACCTATACGCGAGTAAATATCGAATATCGATCCGCGAGTAAAATGTCTATTATACCATACGCGAGTAAATATCGAATTCTCGAATCCACAAAGTAAATGTCTATTATACCAATACGCGAGTAAATATCGAATATCGAATCCACCAGTAAAAATGTCTATATACCAATAACGCGAGTAAATATCGAATTCTCAATCCACAAGTAAAATGTCTATTATACCTATACCGAGTATATCGAATTCTCTAATCCACAAGTAAATGTCTATTATACCTATACAACCGAGTAAATATCAATTCTCTAATCCACAAGTAAATGTCTATTATACCTTATCGAGTAAATATCGAATTCTCAAATCCACAAGTAATGTCTATATACCTATACAGGTAAATATCGAATTCTCTAATCCACAAGTAAAATGTCTTTATACCATACGTGAGTAATATCGAATTCTCTAATCCACAAGTAAATGTCTATTATACCAATACGCGAGTAATCGAATTCCTAATCCCAAGTAAAATGTCTATTATACCAATACGCGAGTAAATATCGAATTCTCTAATCCACAAGTAAAATGTTCTATTATACCTATACGCAGTAAATATCGAATTCTCTATCCACAAGTAAATGTCTATTTACCAATACCGAGTAATATCGAATCTCTTAACCACAGTAAATGTCTATTATACCTATACGCGAGTAAATATCGAATTCCTCAAATCACAAGTAAATGTCTATTATACCTATCACGAGTAAATATCGAATTCTCTAATCCACAAGTAAATGTCTATTATACCTATATACGCGGTAAATATCGAATTCTCTAATCCACAAGTAAAATGTCTATTATACCTATACGCGTGTAATATCGAATTCTCTAATCCCACAATAAATGTCTATTATACCTATACGTGAGATACGAATTCTCTAATCCACAAGTAAATGTCTATTATACCAATACGGAGTAAATATCGAATTCTCTAATCCACAAGTAAAAATGTCTATTATACCTATACACGAGTAAATATCGAATTATCTCTAATCATAAGTAATGTCTATTATACATACGCAGTAAATATCGAATTCTCTAATCCACAAGTAAATATTCTATATACCTACCGAGTAAATATCTATCTCTAATCCACAAGTAAAATGTCTATTATAACCTATAACGCGAGTAAATACTCGAATTCTCGAATCCACAAGTAAAATGTCTATTATACCAATACTACGCGAGTAAATATCGAATCTCTAATCCACAAGTAAAATGTCTATTATACCATACGCGAGTAAATATCGAATTCTCTAATCCACAAGTAAATGTTCTATTATACCATACGCGAGTAATATCGAATTCTCTAATCCACAAGTAAAATGTCTATTATCCATACGCGAGTAAATATCGATTCTCAAATCCACAAGTAAAATGTCTATTATACCAATACCGAGTAATATCGAATTCTCTAATCAACAATAATGTCTATTTACCTATACCCGAGTAAATATCGAATTCTCTAACACAAGTAAAATGTCTATTATACCTATACCGAGTAAATATCAATATCGAATCCGCGAGTAAAATGTCTATTATACCTATACAACGAGTAAATATCGAATTCTCAAATCCAAGAGTAAAATGTCTATATACCAATACGCGAGGTAATATCGATCAATATGAATCCGCGAGTAAAATGTCTATTAACCTATACACGATTAAATATGGAATTCTCTATCCACAAGTAAAATGTCTATTATACCAATACGCGAGTAAATATCGAATTCTCTAATCCACAGTAAAATGTCTATACCTAACGCGACTAAATATCGAATTCTTATCCACAGTAAATGTCTATTATACCTATACTCGCGAGTAAATATCGAATATCGAATCCGCGATAAAATGTCTATTATACCAATACGCGAGTAAATATCGAATTCTCGATCCACCAGTAAAATGTCTATTATACCAATACGCGAGTAAATATCGAATATCGACCACAAGTAAATGTCTATTATACCAATACGCGAGTAAATATCGAATTCTCTAATCCACAAGTAAAATGTTATTATACCTATACCGAGTAAATATCGAATTCTCTAATCCACAAGTAATGTCTATTATAACCAATACGCGAGTAATATCGAATTCTCTAATCACACAATTAAATGTCTATTATACCTATACGCGAGTAAATATTGAATTCTCCAAATCCACAAGTAAAATGTCTATTATACCTATACACGAGTAAATATCGAATTCTCTAATCCACAAGTAAAATGTTCTATTATACCTATACGCAGTAAATATCGAATTCTCTAATCCACAAGTAAAATGTCTATTATACCTATAGCGTGTATAAATATCTAATTCTCTAATCCACAAGTAAAATGTCTATTATACCTATACGTGAGTAAATATCGAATTCTCTAATCCACAAGTAAAATGTCTATTATCCAATACGCGAGTAAATATCGATTCTCTAATCCACAAGTAATGTCTATTATACCTATACACGAGTAAATATCGAATTCTCTAATCCATAAGTAAAATGTCTATTATACATATCGCGAGTGTAATATCGAATTCTCTAATCCATCAGTAAAATGTCTATTATACCATACGCGAGTAAATATCGAATTCTCTAATCCACAAGTAAAATGTCTATTATCCTTACGCGAGTAAATATCGAATTCTCTAATCCAAGTAAATGTCTATTATACCATACGCGAGTAAATATCGAATTCTCTAATCCACAAGTAAAATGTCTATTATACCTATACGCGAGTAAATATCGACATTCTCTAATCCACAAGTAAAATTCTATTATACCTATACGCGTTAAATATCGAATTCTTCTAATCCCCAAGTAAAATGTCTATTATACCATACGCGAGTAATATCGAATTCTCAAATCCACAAGTAAAATGTCTATTATACCATACACGAGTAAATATCGAATTCCTATCAACAGTAAAATGTCATTATACCTATACGCGAGTAAATATCGAATTCTCTAATCCACAAGTAAAATGTCTATTATACCTATACACGCGTAAATATCGAATATCGAATCCGCTAGTAAAGGTCTATTATAATCTATACACGAGTAAATATCGAATTCTCAAATCCACAAGTAAAATGTCTATTATACCAATACGCGAGTAAATATCGAATACGAATCCGCAGTAAATGTCTTTATCCTATACACGAGTAAATTGGATCTCTAATCCACAAGTAAATTCTATTATACCAATACGCGAGTATATCGAATTCTCTAATCCACAGTAAATGTCTATTATACCTATCGCGAGCAAATATCGATTCTCTAATCCCAGTAAAATTCTGATTAACTATACGCGAGTTAAATCGAATTCGAATCCAGGAGTAAATGTCTATTATACCATACGCGATAAATATCTTCTCGAATCCACAAGTAAAATGTCTATTATACCCAATACCGAGTAAATATGGATATCGAATCCACAAGTAAATGTCTATATAACCAATACGCGAGTAAATATCGAATTCTCAAATCCACAAGTAAAATGTCTATTATCCTATACACAGTAAATATCGAATTCTCTAATCCACAAGTAAAATGTCTATTATACCTATACACGACGTAATAATGAAATTCTCTAATCCACAGTAAAATGTCTATTATACCTATCACGAGTAAATATCGAATTCTCTATCCACAGTAAAATGTCTATTATACCTACCGACGAGTTAAATATCAATTCTCTAATCCACAAGTAAATGTCTATATACCTATACGAGTAAATATCGCTGCTCAAATCACAAGTAAAATGTCTATTATACCTATATGCGAGTAAATGATTCTAAGAACTGTAATCGTTCTTCTCCCCTCTAAAACGCTTCGCATTCTCAACCAACAGTAAAATGTCTATTATACCTATACGCGAGTAAATATCGAATTCTCTAATCCACAAGTTAAAATGTCTATTTACCAAAACGGAGTAAATATCGAATTCTCTAATCCACAAGTAAAATGTCTATTATACCTATAAACGATAATATCGAATTCTCTAATCCACAAGTAAATGTCTATTATACCATACGACGGAGTAAATATCGAATTCCTAATCCACAAGTAAAATGTCTATTATACCTATACGCGAGTAAATATCGAATTCTCTAATCCACAAGAAATGTCTATTATACCAATACGCGAGTAAATATCGAATTCTCAATCCACAGTAAAAGTCTATAACCTATACGCGAGTAAATATCGAATTCTCTAATCCACAAGTAAAATGTCTATTATACCTATACCGAGTAAATATCGAATTCTCATATCCACAAGTAAAATGTCTATATACCTCTACGCGAGTAAATATCGAATTCTCTAATCCACAAGTTAAAATGTCTATTACCTATACGCGTGTAAATATCGAATTCTCTAATCCACAGAAATGTTCTTTATACCTAACGCTGAGTAAATATCGAATTCTCTAATCCACAAGTAAAGTTCTTAATGCCTTACTCATTGTCGTAATACGAATTTCTCTAATCCACAAGTAAATGTCTATTACCAATACGCGAGTAAATAGCGAATTCTCTACATACCACAAGTAAAATGTCTATTATACCATACACGAGTAAATATCGAATTCTCAATCCACAGTAAATGTCTATTATACCAATAACGCGAGTAAATACGAATCTCTAAATCCACAGTAAATGTCTATTATACCTATACGCGAGTAAATATCGAATTCTCAATCCACAAGTAAATGTCTATTACCTATACGCGTAAATATCAATCTCTAATCCACAAGTAAAATGTCTATTATACCTATACGCGAGTAAATATCGAATTCTCTAATCCACAAGTAAAATGTCTATTATACCTATACGCGAGTAAATATCGAATTCTCTAATCCACAAGTAAAATGTCTATTATACCAATACGCGAGTAAATCTCGAATTCTCTAATCCGCAAGTAAAATGTCTATTATACCTATACGCGAGTAAAATATCAAATTCTCTAATCCGCAAGTAAAATGTTCTATATACCTTAACCGAGTTAAATATCGAATTCTCAAATCCACAAGTAAAATGTCTATTATACCTATAACGAGTAAATATCGAATTCTCTAATCCACAAGTAAAATGTCTATTATACCTATACGTGAGTAATAACGATTCTCTAATCCACAGTAAAATGTCTATTATAACCAATACGCGAGTAAATATCGAATTCTCTAATCCACAAGTAAATGTCTATTATACCAATACGTGGTAAATATCGAATTCTCTAATCCACAAGTAAAATGTCTATATACCTATACACGAGTAAATATCGAATTCTCTAATCCAAAGTAAAATGTCTATTATACCTATACGCGAGTAAATAGATTCTCTAATCCACAAGTAAAAGGTCTATTATACTAACGCGAGTAAATATCGAATTCTCAAATCCACAGTAAAAATGTCTATTATACCTATACACGAGTAAATATCGAATTCTCTAATCCACAAGTAAAATGTCTATTATACTATACGTATAATATCGAATTCTCTAATCCACAAGTAAAATGTCTATTATACCAATACGCGAGTAAATATCGAATTCTTAATACCACAAGTAAAGGTCTATTATAACAATACGCGAGTAAATATCGATTCTCTAATCCACAAGTAAAATGTCTATTATACCTATACGCGAGTTAAATATCGAATTCTCTAATCCACAAGTAAAATGTCTATTTACCAATACGCGAGTAAATATCGAATTCTCTAATCCACAAGTAAATGTCTATTATACCTATACGCGAGTAATAATCGAATTCTCAAATCCACAAGTAAAATGTCTATTAACCTATACACAGTAAATATCGAATCTCTAATCCACAAGTAAAATGTCTATTATACCATACGGGAGTAAATATCGAATTCTCTAATCCACAAGTAAAATGTCTATTATACCAATACGCGAGTTAAATATCGAATTCTCTAATCCACAAGTAAAATGTCTATTATACCTATACGCGAGTAATATCGAATTCTCAAATCCACAGTAAAATGTCTATTATACCAATACGCGAGTAAATATCGAATTCTCTAATCCACAAGTAAAATGTCTATTATACCTATACACGAGTAAATATCGAATCTCTAATCCACAAGTAAAATGTCTATTATCCAATACTCGAGTAAATATCGAATTCTCAAATCCACAAGTAAACATGTCTATTTACCTATACACGAGTAAATATCGAATTCTCTATATCCACAAGTAAAATGTCTATTATACCTATAACGGGAGTAAATATCGAATTCTCTAATCCACAAGTAAAATGTCTATTATACCAATACGCGAGTAAATATCGAATTCTCTAATCCACAAGTAAAATGTCTATTATACCTATACGCGAGTAAATATCGAATTCTCAAATCCACAAGTAAAATGTCTATTATACCAATACGCGAGTAAATATCGAATTCTCTAATCCACAAGTAAAATGTCTATTATACCTATACACGATTAAATATCGAATTCTCTAATCCACAAGTAAAATGTCTATTATACCAATACGCGAGTAAATATCGAATTCTCAAATCCACAAGTTAAATGTCTATTATACCTATACGCGAGTAAATATCGAATTCTCTAATCCACAAGTAAAATGTCTATTATACCTATACGCGAGTAATATCGAATTCTCATCCACAAGTAAATGTCTATTATACCTATACGCGAGAATATCGAATTCTCTAATCCACAAGTAAAATGTCTATTATACCTATACGCGAGTAAATATCGAATTCTCTAATCCACAATAAAATGTTATATACCATACGCGAGTAAATATCGAATTCTCTAATCCGCAGTAAAATGTCTTTATACCTATCACGACAGTAAATATCAAATTCTCTAATCCGCAGTAAAATGTCTATTATACCTATACGCGGTAATATCGAATTCTCAAATCCACAAGTAAAATGTCTATTATACCTTACGCAGTAAATATCGAAATCCCTAATCCACAGTAAAATGTCTATTCTACCTTATACGTAGAGTAAATATCGAATTCTCTAATCCACAAGTAAAATGTCTATTATACCAATACGCGAGTAAATATCGAATTCTCTAATCCACAAGTAAAATGTGTATTATATACCAATACATAGTAGTAAATATCGAATTCTCTAATCCACAAGTAAAATGTCTATTATACCAATACGCGTCGTAAATATCGAATTCTCTAATCCACAAGTAAAAGTCTATTAAACCTATACGCGAGTAAATATCGAATTCCTCTATCCACAAGTAAAATGTCTATTAACCTAATACGCGAGTAAATATCGAATTCTTAATCCACAGTAAAATGTCTATTATACCAATACGCGAGTAAATATCGAATTCTCTAATCCACAAGTAAAATGTCTATTATACCAATACGCGAGTAAATATCGAATTCTCTAATCCACAAGTAAAATGTCTATTATACCAATACGCGAGTAAATATCGAATTCTCAAATCCACAAGTAAAATGTCTATTATACCTATACACGAGTAAATATCGAATTCTCTAATCCACAAGTAAAATGTCTATTATACATATACGCGAGTAAGTATCGAAAATCGAATACGCGAGTATAATGTCTATTATACCTATACATGAGTAAATATCGAATTCTCTAATCCACAAGTAAAATGTCTATTATACCTATACGCGAGTAAATATCGAATTCTCTAATCCACATAAATGTCTATTAACCTATACACGAGTAATATCATTCCAATCACAGTAAAATGTCTATTATACCAATACGCGAGTAAATATCGAATATGACTCCCACAAGTAAAATGTCTATTTACCTATACAATGAGTAAATACGAATTCTCTATCCACAAGTAAAATATGTATTATACCTATACGCGAGTAAATATCGAAAATCGAATACGCGAGTATAATGTCTATTATACCTAACGCGAGTAAATATCGAATTCTCTAATCCACAGAGTAAATGTCTATTATACCTACGCGAGTAAATATCGAATTCTCTAATCCACAAGTAAAATGTCTATTATACAATAACGTGAGTAAATATCGAATATCGATCCACAGTAAAATGTCTATTATACCTATACGCGAGTAAATATCGAATTCTCTAATCCACAAGTAAAATGTCTATTATACCAACGCGAGTAATATCGAATTCTCAATCCCACAGTAAAATGTCTATTATACTATACACGAGTAAATATCGAATTCTCTAATCCACACAGTAAAATGTCTATTATACCTATACACGGTAAATATCGAATATTGAATCCACAAGTAAAAATGTCTATTTACCAATACGCGAGTTAAATATCGATCTCTAATCCACAACTAAAATGTCTATTATACCTATACGCGAGTAAATACGAATTCTCTAATCGCAAAGTAAAATGTCTATTATACCAATACGCGAGTAAATATCGAATTCTCTAATCCACAAGTAAATTCTATATACGAATACGCGAGTAAATATGAATTCTCTAATCCACAAGTAAAATGTCTATTATACCTAACGCGAGTAAATATCGAATATCGATCCACAAGTAAATGTCTCTTATACCAATACGCGAGTAAATATCGAATTCTCTAATCCACAAGTAAAATGTCTATTATACCTATACGCGAGTAAATATCGAATTCTCTAATACCACAGTAAAATGTCATTATACCAATACACGAGTAATATTAATTCTCAAATCCACAAGTAAAATGTCTATTATACCAATACGTGAGTAAATATGAATATTGAATCCACAAGTAAATGTCTATTTACCTATACAACGAGTAATAATCGAATCTCTACTTCCACAATCTCACAAGTGTCGATTATACCAATAATAACCATAGCGAGTAAATAGCGAATTCTCTAACCACAATAAAATGGTCTATTATAACCTATACACAATAATTCGAATTCTTCGTCTATCCCAAAGTTAAAAATGTCTATTATACCTATACGCGAGTAAATATCGAATATCGAATCCCGCAGTAAAATTTCTATTATACCAATAGCACGAGTAAATATCGAATTCCAATCACAAGTAAATGTCTATTATACCATATCGCGAGTAATATCGAATTCAATCCCAAGTAAAATGTCTATTATAACCACATAACGCGAGTAAATTCGAATTCTCTAATCCACAAGTAAAATGTCTATTATACCTATACGCGAGTATATCGAATTCTCTAATTCCACAAGTAAAAGTCCTCTATTATAACCATACGTCGCAGTAAATATCTGATTCTCTAATCCACAAGTAAAATGTTCTATTACAACCTATACCGAGTAAATATTCGAATTCTCAAATCCCATAAAATGTCTATTATACCTATACATTAAATATCGAATTCTCAATCCCCAAGTAAATGTCTATTATACCTATACGCGAGTAAATATAATCGAATCTCTAATCCACAAGTAAAATGTCTATTATAACCTATACGCGGTAAATATCGAATTCTCTAATCCACAGTTAAAATGTCTATTATACCCTATACGGAGTAAATTCGAATTCTCTAATCCACAAGTAAAATGTCTATTATACCATCGCAGTAATTTCGAATTCTCCTAATCCACAAGTAAAATGTCTATTATAACCTATACACGAGTAAATATCGAATTCTCTAATCCATAAGTAAAATGTTCTATTACCTATACGGTCGAGTAAAATATCGACGATCTCTAATCCACAGTAAAATGTCTAGTTATACCAATACGCGAGTAATATCGAATTCTCCTAATCCCACAATTAAATGTCTATTATACCTATACGCGAGTAAATATCGAATCTCTAATCCACAAGTAAATGTCTATTATACCAATACCGAGTAAATAATCGAATTCTCTAATCCCAAGTAAAATGTCTATTATACACCTATACGCGAGTAATAATCGAATTCTCATAATCCCACAAGTAAAATGTCTATTATACCTATACGCGAGTAAATATACGAAAATTCTCTAATCCACAAGTCAAATGTCTATTATACCAATACGGATGTAAATCGAATCTCAATCCTCCACAAGTAAAATTCTATTATACCAATACACGAGTAAATATCGAATTCTCTAATCAAACAAGATAAAATGTCTATTATACCTATACGCGAGTAAATATCGAATTCTCTAATCACAAAGTAAAATGTCTATTATACCTATACACGAGTAAAATATCGAATTCATCGAATCCCGAGTAAATGTCTATTATCACCTACGACGAGTAAAATCGAATTCTCAATCCACAAGTAAAATGTCTATTATACCAATACGCGAGTAAATATCGATATCGAATCCGCGAGTAAAATGTCTATTATACCTAATCCGACGTAAATATCGAATTCTCTAATCCCAAGTAAATGTCTATTATACCAATCACGCGAGTAATTCGAATTCTCTAATCCACAAGTAAGAATGTCATTATACCTATACGCGACTAATATCGAATTCTCTAATCCCCAAGTAAAATGTCTATTATAACCTATACGCTGAGTAAATATCGAATTCGAATCCCAGTAAATGTCTATTATAACCAATACGCGAGTAAATATCGAAATTCTCGATCCTACAAAGTAAAATGTCTATATACCATACGCAGTAAATATCGAATATCGAATCCACAAGTAAAAATGTCTATTATACCAATACACGAGTAAATTGCGAATCCTCAAATCCACAAGTAAAATGTCTATTATACCCTATTACCAACCCGAGTAAATATCGAATTCCTCTAATCCACAGTAAAATGTCTATTATACCTATACACGAGTAAATAGCAACAATTCCCTCTAATCCACAGTAAAATGTCTATTTCCCTATACACGAGTAAAATCGAATTCTCTAATCCACAAGTAAAATGTCTATTATACCTAATACACGAGTAAATATCGAAATTCTCTAATCCACAAGTAAAATGTCTATTATACCTATACGCGAGTAAATTCGAATTTCTCAAATCCACAAGTAAAATGTCTATTATACCTATAGACGACGTAATATCGAATTCTCAATCCACAGTAAAATGTCTATTATACCATACAGTAAATATCGAATTTCTAATCCACAATAAAATGTCTATTATACATAAACGCGAGTAAATATCGAATTCTCTAAAATCCACAAGTAAAGATGTCTATTATACCATACGCGGTAATATCGAATTCTCTAATCCACAAGTACAATTCTATATCCATACACGAGTAAATATCGAATTCTCTAATCCACAAGTAAAATGTCTATTATACCAATACGCGAGTAAATATCGAATTCTCTAATCCACAAGTAAAATGTCTATTATACCTATCGCGAGTAAATATCGAAATTCTCTAATCCACAAGTAAAAGTCTATTATACCTATACGCGAGTAAATATCGAATTTCTCTAATCCACAAGTAAAATGTCTATTAATACCAAACGCGAGTAAATATCGAATTCTCAATCCACAAGTAAATGTCTATTATACCTTATACACGAGTAAATCGAATATCTCTAATCCACAAGTAAAATGTCTATTATAACCTATACGGCGAGTAAATATCGAATTCTCTAATCCACAAGTAAAATGTCATTTATACCTATACGCGGTAAATATCGAATTCTCTAATCCACAAGTAAATTGTTCTATATACCTATACGGAGTAAATATCGAATTCTCTATCAACAAAGTAAAATGTCTATTATACCAATCGCGAGACAATATCGAATTCTCTAATCCCCACAAGTAAAATGTCTATTATACCAATACGCGAGTAAATATCGAATTCTCTAATCCACAAGTTAAAATGTCTATTATACTAACTACACGCGATAAATATCGAATTCTCTAAAATCCACAAGTAAATGTCTCTATTATACCAATACGCGATATACGAATTCTCAAATCCACAAGTAATGTCTATTATACCTATACCGAGTAACATATCGATTCTCTAATCACAAGTAAAATTCCATTACACCATACGCGAGTAAATATCGAATTCTCTAATCCACAAGTAAAATGTCTATTATACCTATAACGCGAGTAAATACGATTTCTCTAATCCAAAGTAAATGTCTATTATACCTATACCGAGTAAATATCGAATTCTCTAATCCACAAGTAAAATGTCTATTATACCAATACGCGAGTAAATATCGAATTCTCTAATCCGAAGTAAAATGTCTATTATACCTATACGCGAGTACATATGAATCAAAATTCTCTAATCCCAAGTAAAATGTCTATTATACCTATACGCGAGTAATATCGAATTCTCTAAATCCACAGTAAATGTCTATTATACCTATACGCGAGTAAATATCGAATTCTCTAATCCACAAGTAAAATGTCTATTATACCTATCGTGAGTAAATATCGAATTCTCTAATCCACAATAAAATGTCTATTATACCAATACGCGAGTAAATATCGAATTCTCTAATCCACAAGTAAAATGTCTATTATACCAAACTGAGTAAAATATCGAATTCTCTATCCAACAAGTAAAATGTCTATTAACCTAACCACGAGTAATAATCGAATTCTTCTATCCACAAGTAAATTGTCTATTATACCTATCAGCGATAAATAGCGAATTCTCTAATCCACAAGGTAAAATGTCTATTATACCTATCGCGAGTAAATATCGAATTCTCAAATCCACAAGTAAACAATGTCGATTATACCTATACACGAGTAAATATCGAATTCTCTAATCCACAAGTAAAATTTCTATTATAACCTATACGGAGTAAATATCGAATTCTCTAATCCACAAGTAAAATGTCTATTATACCATACGCGAGTTAAATAATCGAATTCTCTAAATCCACAAGTAAAATGTCCTATTATAACCAATTACGCGAGTAAAATATCGAATTCTCTAATCCACAAGTAAAATGTCCTATTTACCTATACCGAGTAAATATGTCGAATTCTCTAATCCACAAGTAAAATGTCTATTATCCAATAACGCGAGTAAATATCGAATTCTCAATCCCAAGTAAAATTGTCTATTATACCTATCCCGTAAATATCGAATTCTCAAATCCACAAGTAAATGTCTATTATACCTATCACGAGTAAATATCAATTCTCTAGATCCACAAGTAAAGTCTATTATACCTATAACGGAGTAAATATCGAATTCTCTAATCCACAAGTAAAATGTCTTTATACCATACGCGAGTAAATATCGATTCTCTAATCCACAAGTAAATGTCTATATTATACCTATACGCGAGTTATATCGAATTCCATCAAATCCACAAGTGAAATATGTTCTATATTTCCCACATACGCGAGTAAATATCGAATGGCACTCATAATAAACATATACGCGAGTAAATATCGAATTCTCAAAGCCACAAGTAAAATGTTCTATTATACCAATAACGCGAGTATAAATATCGAATATCGAATCCCAAGTTAAATGTCTATTATACCTATACACGAGTTAAAATATCGATTCCCAAATCCAAGTAAAATGTCTATTATACCTATACGCGAGGTAAATAATCGAATTCTCAAATCCACAAGAACAATGTCTGACTTATACCTATACACGAGTAAAATCGAATTCTCAATCCACAAGGTAAAATGTACTATTATAACCTATACGCGAGTAAATAAGCCGAATCCTCTAATCCACAAGTAAATGTCTATTATCCTATACACAGAGTAAATATCGATAGGAATACCGCAGAAGTAAAATGTTCCTATTATACCTATACCACGAGTGCATGAAATATCGAATTCTCAAATCCACAAGTACAATGTCTAGATACCAATACGCGAGTAAATATCGAATATCGAATCCGCGACGAAAATAGTGTTAAAATGTTATTGACCTATACACGAGTAAATATGGAAAATCTCTAATCACAGTTAAATGTCTATTAACCAATACGGCGAAAGTAGTAAATATCGAAATTCTCATCCAAAAGTAAAAGTCTATTAGACCTATACGCAGCCTAAATATGACGAATTCTCTAATCCACAAGTCAAAATGTCTATTATACCTTTTATACGCGAGTAAATATCGAATATCGAATCCGCGAGTAAAATGTCTATTATACCAATACGCGAGAGTAATATCGATTCTCGAAATTCCCAAGTAAATGTCTATTATACCAATACGCGAGTAAATACGAATATCGAATCCACAAGTAAAATGTCTATTATACCTAATACGCGAAGTAAATATCGATTCTCAGATCCACAAGTAAAATCTAGTTATTATACCTTACCACGAGTAAAATCATCTCTTATCCACAAGGTAAAATGTCTATTATACCTATAAACGAGTAAATATCAAATTCTCAATCCCACAAGTAAAATGTTAGTATACATATATGCGAGTAAATATCGGATTCTCAATCCACAAGTAAAAGTCTATTATACCTATACACGAGTAAATATCGAATTATCTAATCCCAAAGTAAAATGTCTATTAACCTATACGTGAGTAAATATCGAATTCTCTAATCCACAAGTAAAATGTCTATTATACCAATACGCGAGTTAAATATCGGAATTCGCTAATCACCAAGTAAAATGTCTATTATACCAATACGCGAGTAAAATATCGAATTATCTAATCCACAAGTAAAAATGTCTATTATACCTTATACGCGAGAATATCGAATTCTCAATCACAAGTAAAATGTCTATTATACCAATAAGCGAGTAAATACGAATTCTGCTAATTACAAGTAAATGTCTAGTATACCTATACGCGAGTAAATATCGAATTCTCAAATCACAAGTAAATGTCTATTTATCATACAACGAGTAAATATCGAATTCAGTAATCCACAAGTAAAATGTCTATTATACCTATACGCGAGTAAATATCGAATTCTCTAATCCACAGTAAAATTCTATTATACCTATACGCGTGTAAATATCGAATTCTCTAATCCACAAGTAAAATGTCTATTTATACCTATCACGTGAGTAAATATCGAATTCTCAATCCACAAGTAAAAGTAGGAAAATGTCTATTATACCAATCGCGAGTAAATATCGAATTCTCTAATCCACAAGTAAAATGTCATATTATACCTATAACACGAGTAAATATCGAATCTCTAATCCATAAGTAAAAATGTTATTATACCTATACGCGAGTAAATTCGAATTCTCTAATCCACAAGTAAAAGTCTAGTATACCAATACGCGAGTAAATATCGAATTCTCTAATCACAAGTAAAATGTCTATTATACCTAATACGCGAGTAACAATACGAATTCTCTAATCCACAAGTAAAAATGTATTCATACCTAATACGCGAGTAAATAATCGAATTCTCTAATCCACAAGTAAAAGGTCTATTATACCTATACGGTGAAATATCGAATTCTCTAATCCACAAGTAAAATGTATATTATACCATTACGCGAGTAAATATCGAAATTCTAATCCCACAAGTAAAATGTCTAGTGATACCAATACGCGAGTAAATATCGAATTCTCTAATCCACAAGTAAAATGTCTATTATACAATACACGAGTAAATATCGAATTCTCTAATCCACAAGGTAAAATGTCTATTATACACTATACGGCGAAGGTAAATATCGAATTCTCTAATCCACAAGTAAAATGTCTATATACCATATACCGAGTAAATATCGAATTCAATCCAGCGAGTAAATGAGTCATTATACCTATACACGAGTAAATTATCGAATTCTCAAATCACAAGTAAAATGTCTATATACCAATACGCGAGTAAATATCGAATTCATCCCGAGTAAAATTCTATATAACCTATACGCGAGTAAATATGAATTTCTCAATCCAAAGAAAATGTCTATTATACCAATACGCGAGTAAAATATCGAATTCTCTAATCCACAAGTAAAATGTCTATAACCTAGACGCGAGTAAATATCGATTCTCTATCCACAAAGTAAAAGTCTTTATACTATTAGCGTAAGTAAATATCGAATATACGAATCCGCGAGGGTAAAATGTCTCTTTCCAATACGCGAGTAAAATCGAATTATCGAAATCCAAAGTAAATGTCCTTTAACCAATACGCGAGTAAATATCGAATCTCAATCCACAAGTAAAATGTCTATTATACCAATACGCGATAAAGTAGAAGGGTAAATATCGAATTATCTAATCCACAAGTAAAAATGTTATTTATACCGTACGACGTAGTAAATATCGAATTCTCTAATCCAAAGTAAAATGTCTATTATACCTAATAAGCGAGTAAATATCGAATTCTCTAATCCACAAGTAAAATGTATTATACCTCTACGCGAGTAAATATCGAATTCTCAATCCACAAGTAAAATGTCATTTACCTATACGACGAGTAAAATATCGAATTCTCTAATCCACAAGTAAAATGGTTATTATACCTATACGGAGTAAATATCGAATTCTAATCCACAAGTAAATGTCTATTATACCTATGAGCTGTAAATATCGAATTCTCTAATCCCAAGTAAAATGTCTATTATACCTAGACGTGAGTAAATATCGAATTTCTAATCCCACAAGTAAATGTCTATTATACCATACGCGAGTAAATATGAATTCTATAATCCACAAGTAAAATGTCTATTATACCTATACGAGTAAATATCGAATTCTCATAATCCACATAGTTAAAATGTCTATCTATTATACCTATACGCGAGTAAATATCGAATTCCTAATCCACAGTAAAAATGTCTATTATACCAATACGCAGAGTGTAAATATCGGAATTCTCTAATCCACAAGTAAAATGTTATTATACCTATACGCGAGAGTAAATATCGAATTCTCTAATCCAAAGTAAAAGTCATTTACCAATACGGAGTAAATAGAATTTCTAATCCAAAGTAAAATGTCTATTATACATAAGCGAGGTGTAAGAAATATTTCGAATTCTCTAATCCACAAGTAGTAAAATGTCTATTATCCTATACGCGAGGGTAAATATCGAATTCTCTAATCCACAAGTAAAAATGTCAGTATACCAATAGCCGAGAGTTAAATATCGAATTCTCAAATCCACAAGTAAAATGTCTATTCTACCAATACACGAAGTAAATATCGAATTTCATCACCAAGAAAATGTTATATACCTATACGCGAGTGTAAATATCGAATTCTTAATCACAATAATGTTAACTACCGATTCACATAAATACAATATCAATCGTAAAATGTTATTATACCTATACACGGGAGGGTAAATGATCTTGAATTCTAATATCAACAAGTAAAGTAAAATGTCTATTATACCATAGCGTATAAATATCGAAATAGCGAATCCGAGTAAAATGTCTATTATCCTAATACACGGAGTAAATATGGAATTCTCTAATCCACAATAAGTAAAATGTCTATATACCAATACGCGAGTGGTAAATATCGAACTTTCTTAATCACAAAGTAAAATGTCTATTACACTATACGCGAAAATATCGGAATTCTTAATCCACAAGTAAAATGTCTATGATTACTCTATACGCGAGGAGTATAGTAAAATCGAGAAAATATACGAATCCGCGATGGTAAAATGTCTATTATACCAATACGCGAGTAAATATCGTCTCGAATCCACAAGTAAAATGTCTATTATACCCATACGCGAGTAGTAAATATGGAATATCGAATCCACAAGTTAAAATGTCTATTATACCAAATACGCGAGTAAATATCGAATTCTCAAATCCACAAGTAAAATGCTATTATACCTATACACGAGTAAATATCGAATTCTCTAATCCACAAGTAAAATGTCATTATACCTATACGACGAGTAATATCAAATTCTCAATCCACAAGTAAATGTCTATTATACCTATACACGAGTAAATATCGAATTTCAATCCAAAGTAAAATGTCTATTATACCTTAAACGAGTTTAAATATGAATATTCTTTAATCCACAAAAATGTCTATTATACCTATACGCGAGTAATATGCGAATTCTTCAAATCAAAGTAAAAATGTCTATTATACCTATAGCGATGTACAATATCGAATTCTCAAATCCCACAGTAAAAGTCTATTATACCTATACACGAGTAAATATCGAAGTCTCTAATCCACAAGTAAATAGTCTATTATACCTATACGCGATGGTAAATATCGAATTCTCTAATCCACAAGTAAAATGTTCATATACCAATTACGGGAGTAAATATCGAATTCTCTAATCCAAAAGTAAAAATGTCTCTTATTACTATACGACACGAGTAAATATCGAATTCTCTAATCCACAAGTAAAATGTCTATTATACCAATACGCGAGTAGTATAGTAGTAAATATCGAAATTCTCTAATCCAACAAGTAAAATGTCTTATTATACATATAGCGAGTAAATATCGAATTTTCTCTAATCCACAAGTAAAATGTCTATTATACAATACGCGAGTAAAATCGAATTCTCTAATCACAAGTAAAATGTCTATTATACCTATACGCGAGTAAATATCGAATTCTCAAATCCACAAGTAAAATGTCTATTATACCTATACCGAGTAAATATCGAATTCTCTAATCCACAGGAAAATGTCTATATACCTATACGCGAGTAAATATCGAATTCTTAATCCAACAAGTTAAAATGTCTATTATACCTATACGAGAGGTAAATACGAATTCTCTAATCACACAAGTAAAATGTCTATTATACTAACGTGAGTAAATATCGAATTTCTAATCCACAAGTAAAATGTCTATTATTACCAATACGCGAGTAATAGTAAAATCGAATTCTCTAATCCACTAGTAAAATGTCTATTATACCAATACGCGAGTAAATATCGAATCTCTAATCCACAAGAAAATGTCTTATAACCTATACGAGTGTAATATCGAATGTCTCTAATCCAAAGTAAATGTATATTATACCATACGCGAGTAAATATCGAATTCTCAAATCCACAAGTTAAATGTCTATATACCTAACGCGAGTAATAACCAGTAAATCATTCTCCTAATCCACAAGTAAAATGTCTTTATACACTATACGCGAGTAAATATCGAATCTTCTTAATCCACAAGTAAAATGTCTATTATAACCTTAGAAGTAAATATCGAATTTCTTAATTCCACAAGTAAAAATGTATATTATACCTATACGCGAGTAAATATCGAATTTCTAATCCACAAGTAAAAGTCTATTATACCATACGCGAGTAAATATCGAATTCTCTAATCCGCAAGTAAAAGTCATTACCTATACGCGAGTAAAATATCAATTCTCTAATCCGCAAGTAAAATGTTCTATGTATACCATACGAGAGTAAAATACGAATTCTCAACCACAGTAAAATGTCTATTATACCTATACGCG
The DNA here is from genome assembly GCA_019447015.1 of Hymenochirus boettgeri. Lineage (NCBI taxonomy): Eukaryota > Metazoa > Chordata > Amphibia > Anura > Pipidae > Hymenochirus > Hymenochirus boettgeri. The sequence continues at coordinate 21,836,243 of CM033475.1, read as the reverse complement.
AAGGTAATATCGAATTCTCTAACACAAGTAAAAATGTTATTATACCTATAGTGAGTAATATACGAATTCTCTAAATCCACAAGTAAAATGTCTATTATACCAATACGCGAGTAAATATCGAATTTCTAATCCACAAGTAAAAATGTATTATTACCAATACGTGAGTAAATATCGAATTCTCTAATCCACAAGTAAAATGTCTATTATACCTATACCGAGTAAATATCGAATTCTCTAATCCACAAGTAAAATGTCTTATTTCCATACGTCGAGTTAAATATCGAATTCTCTAATCCACAAGTAAAATGTCATTATACTATACGCGAGTAATACGAATTCTCAAAACCAAAGAGTAAAATGTCTATTAACCATACACGAGTAAATATCGAATTCTCTAATCCACAAGTAAAATGTTCTACTATACTATTACGTGAGATAAATATCGAATTCCTAATCACAAGTAAAATGTACTTTACCAATACAGAGAGTAAATATCGAATTCTCTAATCCACAAGTAAAATGTCTATATACCAATACGAGTAGTAATAAATATCGAATTGCTCTAATCACAAGTAAAAGTCTATTATACTATACGCGAGTAAATATCGAATTTCTCTAATCCACAAGTAAAAATGTCTATTATACCAATACGCGAAGTTAAATATCGAATTCTCTAATCCACAAGTAAAATGTCTATTAGACCTATACGCGAGTAAATATCGAATTTCAAATCCACAAGTAAAATGTCTATTACCATCACGAGTAAATATCGAATCTCTAATCACAAGAAAATGTCTATTTAACTATACGGGAGTAAGTAATATCGAATTCTCTAACCACAAGTAAAATGTCATTATACCAATACGCGAGTATAATATGAATTCTCTAATCCACAAGTAAAATGTCTATTATACGTATAGCGAGGAATATCGAATCTCAAATCCACAAGTAAAATGTCTATTATACCAATAGCGAGGAGTAAATATCGAATTCTCTTAATCCACAAGTAAATGTCTATTATACCTATACACGAGTAAATATCGAATTTCTAATCCACAAGTAAAATGTCTATTATACCAATACTGCGGATGAAATATCGAATTCTCAAGATCCACAAGTAAAATGTCTATTATACCTATACACGAGTAAATATCGAATTCTCTAATACACAAGTAAAATGTCTATTATACCTATAGCGGAGTTAGTAAATATCGAATTCTCTACCACAAGTAAATAGTCTATTATACCAATACGCGAGTAAATATCGAATTCTCTAATCCACAAGTTAAATGCTTATTATACCATACGCAGAATAATATCGAATTCTCAAATCCAAAGTAAAATGTATTTATTATACCAATACGCGAAGTAAATATCGAATTCTCTAATCCACAAGTAAAATGTCTATTATACCTATACACGAGTTAAATATCGAATCTCATAATACAAAGTAAAAGGCTATTATACCAATACGCGAGTAAGTAATGAGTAAAAATATCGAATCTCAAATCCACAAGTTAAATGTCTATTATACCTATACGCGAGTAAATATCGAATTCTTCAATCCACAATTAAAATGTCTATTATACCTATACGCGAGAAATATCGAATTCCTAATCCACAAGTAAAATGGTCTATATTACCTATACGCGAAGTAAATATCGAATTCTCTAATCCACAAGTAAAATGTCTATATACCTATACGCGAGTAAATATCGAATTCTCTAACCACAAGTAAAATGTTATTATACCATACGCGAGTAAATATCGAATTCATCTAATCCGCAAGTAAAATGTCTATATACCTATACGCGGTAAATATACAATTCTCTAATCGCAAGTAAAATGTCTATTACCTATACGCGAGTAATACTGAAAATTCTCAATCCAAACAAGTAAATGTTATTCATACCTATAAGCGAGTAAATATCGAAATCCCTATCACAAGTAAATGTCTATTATACCTATACGTAGAGTAAATATCGGAATTCTCTAATCCACAAGTAAAATGTCTATTATACCGTAATACGGAGTAGTAAATATCGAATTCTCTAATCCACAAGTTAAAATGTGTTTATTATACCAATACGCGAGAAAGTAAGTAGTAAATATCGAATTATATCCACAAGTAAAATGCATATACCAATACGCGAGGTAAATATCGAATTCTCTAACTCACAAGTAAAATGTCTATGACCTATAGCGGAGGAAATATCGAATTCTCTAATCCACAAGTAAAATGTCATATTACCTATACGCGAGTAAATATCGAATTCTCTTAATCCACAAGTAAAATGTTTATTATACCAACTACGCGTAGTAAATATCGAATTCTCTAAATCCACAAGTTAAAATGTCTATTTACCAATACGCGAGTAAATATCGAATTCTCTAATCCACAAGTTAAAAGTCTATATACCAATACGCGAGTGTAAATATCGAATTCTCAAATCCACAAGTAAAATGTCTTTATACCTTATACACGAGTAAAATCATCGAATTCTCTAATCCACACAAGTAAAATGTCTATATACATATAGCGAAGGTAAGTATCGAAAATCGAATACGCGAGTATAATGTCTATTATACCTATACATGAGTAAGAATATCGAATTCTATAATCCACAAGTAAAGTCTATGACCTATACGCGAGTAGTAAATATCGGAATTCTCTAATCACACAAGTAAAATGTCTTATTATACCATACACGAGTAAATACGAATTCTCAAATCCACAAGTAAAATTGTCATATACAATACGCGAGAATATCGGAATATCGAATCCACAAGTAAAATGTCTATTATACCTATACATGAGTAAAATATCGAATTCTCTAATCCACAAGTAAAATAATCATTATACTATAACGCGTAAGTAAATATCGAAAATCGAATCGCGAGTATAATGTTTGTATAATATACCGAGTGTAAAATATCGAATTCTCTAATCCACAAGAAAATGTCTATACCTAACGCGAGTAAAATCGAATCTCTAATCCACAAGTAAAATGTCTATTATCAATATACGTGAGTAAATATCGAATATCGAACACAAGTAAAATGTCTATTATACCTATACGCGAGTGTAAATATCGAATTCTCAATCCACAAAGTAAAATGTTATTATACCATACAGCGAGTTAATATCGAATCTCAAATCCACAAGTAAAATGTCTATTATAAATACACCGAGGTAAATATCGAATTCTCTAATCACAAGTAAAATGTCTATTATACTAACACGAGTAAATACGAATATGAATCCACAAGTAAAATGTCTTATACCAATACGCGAGTAATATCGATCTCTAATCCACAAACTAAAAGTCTATTAACCTATAACGCGAGTAAATATCGAATATCTAATCCGCAAGTTAAAATGTCTTATTACCAATACGCGAGTAAATATCGAATTCTCTAATCCACAAGTAAAATGTATATACGATAACGCGAGTAAGTAAATATCGAATTCTCTAATCCACAAGTAAATGTCTATTATACCTATACGCGAGTAAATATCGAATATCGAACCAAAAAGGTAAAATGTCCTATTATACCAATACGCGAGTAAATATCGAATTCTCTAATCCACAAGTAAAATGTCTATTATAACTATACGCGAGTAAATATCGAATTTCTCTAATCCACAAGTAAAATGTCTATTATACACCACACGAGTAAATATGAATTCTCAAATCCACAAGTAAAATGTCTATTATACCAATACGTGAGTAAATATCGGAATATTGAATCCACAAGTAAAATGTCTATTTACCTATACACGAGTAAATATCGAATTCTCTAATCCAAAGTAAAATGTCTATTATACCATACGCGAGGTAGTAAATATCGAATTTCTAATCAAAAGTAAAATGTCTATTATACCAACACGAGTAAATCGAATTCTCTAATCCACAAGTAAATGTCTCTATATACTATACGCGAGTAAATACGAATTCTCTAAATCCACAAGAAATGTTATATCCTATACGCGATGTAAATATCGAAAATCGAATACGCGGAGTTAAAATGTCTATTATACTCTACGCAGGAGTAAATATCGATATTCTCTAATCCACAAGTAAAATGTCTATTATACCAATACGGAGTAAAATCGAAAATCGAATACGCGAGTAGTAATGTCTTATACCATAAGCGAGTAAATATCGAATTACTAATCCGCGAGCATATTGGATAATTAGTGAATGTTACGCGAGAGCTCGAAGTAGCGCACATGGAGGTAAATCGAGTTTCGAATGTCCTGGATTGGAACATGTTCCCCAAACCATTTCCCAGGTCCCACAGCCATTTACATTATGTTACCTTAGATTTTAATGGTATTCATTAGAACTTTTCGAACTTTTGACTCCCATTGACTTTAATGGGTCCAAATGTTCGGTCATCTAGTTCAGTGTCCGTGCATATCGACGACCTCTTCTTACAGATATAGGATACGTAGCTTTAAAAGAGAATAAAGAGATGTCCACCCTCAAAACAAGTTATCAGTTTCTTGCGCTCAACTCCACAGTATTTTACCAGTTGATTACATGAATTGTAACCAGATATTTAATGATAAGTTCTGTTCCGTTTCTGGCAAAGCATCTGCCTCCTCTCTGCTTAATGAGGTAGTATAAGCTAAGGGCATCTCCATCTGACAGAAAAACCTTGCTTATAATGTAGGGAATCCCTGCCCACCCCCTCTGTCTCCCTGCTTGTCGGAACTAGCAAACAGGGGCCAGACTGGCAGCCTCGGCACAGCCACCTCACAGAAGTGGCGTGCAGTCAATGGAGAGTGTCATGAGTAAAAAGGTTTGTAAGTAGAGTTCGCTTATTTTTTTAACAATTTCTGACTCAGCGGTTGGGTGTGGGCAGGCGATACCCTACACTAAAGAAAATACTTTTCAATGCTAGGTGAAAAGCAGCCAGGGAGGATCAGGAAGGGTGTGAGGGAGGAGGATAAGGGCCCCTGCACATGGCCACTGTCCTCTCGGAGGGACAAGAAGGAGGCAGAAACTTTTCATATAGGAAGACACCTTCCTACTCTTCAGTTCCTAGACTTTGGACTAGCACCAAAGGGAACAGAGATGTAGGTAATTTTTTTTTTTTTAATAACCCAGTGGGGACTGTAGTGGGGTTACATTTCAATTTTAGGGGTTGGACATGCCCTTTAAGTATGGGCAGTGGAACAGCAGTCAATCATTGGCTGTGGATGTAGTTGTCCCAGCCTTGATTGACTGCACGGAGGCCAGCTTACTCTGCCAAAATGGAGGCAATAATTATGCTTTAAACCTGGTTAGTAGTTGTCGACATTTTTCAAATCAGGATACACAAAATCCCAAACGTGCATATAAACAGCATATACACAGCATAGATAAAACGTTCAGGACAGTTGTGTTCCTTGAACACAGCCGAAAACCTATAGGGAGACTACCGCGGCTGAGGGAATTTGCTGTATTTCCCAATGACCGCTCTGCCGACCCAAGCGTTTTAGTGGTGGTGCACTTGTGTCGGGAAAGCCGCTACGCCACTGCTGTTAAACACACTGCTATATCGCTAGTGTGGTACCTAGCTTTAGAATTCAATAAGATCTGATGTGGTTACTCCCCCCTGTCCCTCCCACTCATGGACCTCAGTTGCAGCTCGTGGGTGCCGTGTCCCCGCCCACTCCGGGACGCCATGCCCCACCCACTTGTGGGTGCCTAAGCCCCACCCACCTGTGGTACCTAAGCCTCGCCCAAGCGTGCTAAGCCCCAGTCGTGTGTGTCGTGGCGGCCACGTCCACTTGGTGGGTGCGTGGCCCGCCCACTGTGGGTCGTGCGTGGGTTACTCAGACCCCCTACAGAAAACTCGTGGAATCAGCCTTTTAAGGCAGCAGAGTGAACAGAGCGAAACAGAGCGGAAGAGAACAGAGTGAAAACAGAAGAGAGAACAGAGAGAGAAACCAGACGATAACAGAGAGGAGAGAACAGAGCGAGAACAGAGCGAGAACAGAGAGAGAACAGAGCAAGACAGAGCGAGAACAGAGGAGAGAAAGAAGGAGAAAAGAGAGAGAACATACTTTCACTGTCAGGACTTCACAACAGCAGAGAGGAGGAGGGATTCTGTCTCCCTCGAAAAGAGGAAGTCGAGGCTGTGCACGCCGGCGGCCCTGTGCAGAGAGAAGCTCAGGAATGTCACGTCAGCCTACCACCCATTTACTTTCTGGTCAGTCATTTCTGTATATCTTGGGCTGTGGAGCACGTAGAGAGGTGGTTGACGGCTCATTTTAAAGGTAGGAAACTGACCTTTCATTTAAATTAACTTGGTTGGAGGACCACAGTTCCCCTGGTTAGTGAAATGAGAAAATATTTTTGTGATTTGCTATAAACTTCCTCTTATTGTGCTATGTGTGCCAATTCTATGGCCCAGCCGCCAGCTCGTGGTTGATCTGGCTCACTGGGACAAAATAATTTTTAAATATTTACAAAAAATGAAATGTTAAAAAAAAAAAAACATCAGATTCAGTCATGATTAACTGACGGCAATTATATCTATATCTGCTTTTCTTGTCTTTGACATAAACCCCAAATGTGGGTAATTAAAAAATAAATTGGAAATTAAAGGCACGACTTATGAAACATAAAATTGAAATAGTTCTAATAAGACAGATCTGTGAAATATTGCAGTCTCGCTAAAGGAACATAGTTGGCCTATACAGCATATTTAATAGCTTTTTAATCCCGTAGGGCGAACATTATGACAGGCTGGACATGCCGTGGAAAATGCATTTGTTGTCTAAATCGAGACAAAATATTATTTTGGCACTAATTGCATTATATGTGTGTGTGAATGTTGTGTTCATTGTAAACAAAGGATGGAACATTGAGGATGAGCAGTTAAAGGGGAATACAGTGAAGGACTCACCTTTTGGCTTGAAGGCTAGAAATGCTGCACTTAAACAATTACACTGTATTAACCAAACTATAGTTTGATTGGTAGTTTAATACTGACAATTAGAGATGTCCGAACTTCCTTAAGTTTTCAAAACTCCGAACTTAAAAACCCATTAAAGTCAATGATTAGTACCGTAATAGTTCAAAAAAGTTCAGATTAAATACAATTAAAATAGTATTGGTAACTTACTGTAAACGGCTCTGGGACCTGGAAAATGGTTGGGGGGGAATATGTAAATATCACCAAACTTGTTCAAAACACTAACTTCTCACAGAGTCACGATGGGCAATTGTCAGGTTTCCCCATGCTACATTCGAGGGTTATGGCCAATAGGTAGCCGAACAATTCATCGAGGTATCGAGGGTACGGAAGATAATAGAGGGTTACGAATCGAAACGCTTCCGAAATTAAAGTATTACATGTAGGTTCCAAAACCAAAGGATACAATTTACGGGAGGGTTATCCAAAATCAAAGCATACATTCAAGGGTTACCGAAATCAAAGCATACATACAAGGGTTAACGAAATCAAAGGCTACATTCAAGGGTTACCGAAACAAAGGCTACATCATAGGTGTTACCGAAATAAACGCATTAACATTAAAGGTTGACCGAATCAAGAGGTAATTTCAAGGGTACCGAAATTCAAAGGCTAAAGGAGGGTTACCGAATCAAAGGCTACATTCAAGGGGTTACCGAAATCAAAGCTACATTCAAGGGTTACATGAAATCAAAGCATACATTCAAGGTACGAATCAAGCATACATTCAAGGGGTTACTCGAATATCAAAGCATACATTCAAGGGTTTACGAATCAAAGCATCATTCAAGGGTTACGAAAGCAAGAATACATTCAAGGGTTACCGAAATCAAAGGCTAATTCAAGGGTTACCGAAATCACATCAAAGCATACATTCAAGGGTTACGAAATCAAAGCAACATTCAGGGTACGAAACATAAGCAGTATGCAAGGGTACCGAAATCAAAGCATCATCAGGTACCGAATCAAAGCATACATTCAAGGTGTACCGAAAATCAAAGCATACATTCAAGGTGTGGTTACCGAAATCAAAGCAAAATACTCAAGGGTTACCGAAATCAAAGATACATTCAAGGGTGGTACCGAAATCAAAGCATACATTAAGGGTTACCGAAATCAAGTAACAAGTACATTCACAGGGTTACCGAAATCAAAGCATACATTCAAGGGTACCGAAATCAAAGGCTACTTCAAGGTGTACCGAAATCAAAGCATACATTCAAGGGTTACCGAAATCAAAGCATACATTCAAGGGTTACCGAAATCTCAAAGACTACATTCAAGGGTTACCAAATCAAAGCATACATCGAGGGTTATCAAAGTCGAAGGAACATTAAAGGGTCTACCGATTTCGAGAAGTCGATAATTAGCAAAAATAGTTTGAAAACCCCAAACTAATCCGTAGTTAGGGAAGTTAGAAGAGGGTCGAGTTTGTCCGAACTAGTAAGTAGGTTGCGTCCATCTAGTGACAATATATTCTTCTGAAGGTTTTGAAGTTAACATTTTCAGCTATTGACTGCACAGAATTTCAGGTTACAAAGGAGTCACACAAAAAGCAGATGTCTGAATACCCTCCATCATTCCCTTTAATAAGGTACACTATAGAGAAATGCATTGCACGGAGCCGTGCTAAGATCAGGTTCACTTCATTATTCCTCCTCGCAGCTTTTGTACTATGTTGTCTATACAACATACCTTTTGAATGGGGAATGTTGGAGGGTGTGTTTTCCATTAAACATTGAAAATTTTGCAGCTAGAATGGCAAACTCACCGAAATTCATCCGCGTTGCAGACTCACAGATTTTTTTTTAAAATCTGCAAGGGACCCATGAAGCCAAATGGGAGTAAAAAATCCAAAAGTTCACCTAAAATGGAGGTATAAATAGCAATGGTAACTTACTATAAAATGGCTCAGGGACCCGGGAAATGGTCTGGGGGAAACAAATCAATGGACCCCCCCCAAAAAAAACACCGTCCGGTAACAGAAACGCCATGGCTTCCTGTTTTGGCATTCCGCGTAGTATTTTTCAGATTTCTAGAAATTTCAAAAATTTACGGAATTTGTAACTAGTGCAAAAGAGGGGCCAAATATATTGTTCTAAGTGGGTACCAGTTGGTGGCTTCATGTAATAATTACAAGATATGCTCTTCATAGACCCTAGATCAGGGGTGTCAAACTCAATAACATAAGGGGACAAAATGAAAAAGACGGCTAAGTGGTGGGATGGGCTGAATTGCTTTATTAAGGAGACTTAGCAGGTGCAGGATAGGGTCACCGAGCCTAGTGCGGGTCTCATCAGGAAAGGGCATGAAACACCATGTGGGACCTGTGCCATGCCGTGCGTGAACATGTGCTAATGGTGAAAACCCATTTAACTCTTCTGTAGCCAGTAATGTGGAATGGCCAAAACTCCAATGGAAGATGCTTTTCATACCTCCCCAGCACCAGGCTAGATAGCGATCAGCTGTGGGACAGCGGTGACTGCATCCAAGCCTTGCTAGGCTGCTATCACTGTGTTGCAAGTCCATTAATGCAGTTTCAAGTAGGCGTTTGTAACTCGTAGATCTGTTCTAAAACAGTGTTTGCCGTATCTTAGTAAAGGTGCCCAATCAGCTGTTTAAAATCAGATCTACAGTAACAACGCTGCTTGGGACACAAGGATAGCAGGTGAGTAAGTCTGTTTGCGTTTAGAGTCACGGGGGCCACAAAAAACAGCCAGGAAGGCCTTGTGTTTGACATGAGTGCCGTAGATATGACCATTAAATATAAGTTAGAATATTCATGTTACGAGTATGGATATATAGGAAAACACAGTGAGGGATGAAGATGTCCAGACAGTGGTTTTGAAAACTTGTAACGGAAACATGAACATTAAGTTTCTATTTTTAAGTACTCTACAACAGTTGTTCTTTAAATGACGTGATTTTCAAATTCTGCTGTGGTTCGCGTATTGGAACAGCAAGTTAGTCTATGTGATTTCGCAGTACAGGCGGTTCCCCTGTTACAACACCAAAGTTTAAATGTAACCCCTACTGGCCTCAACTGGTAAAGTTAAAAAATCCTACCTTATTCCTCGGACCTTAGGTTCTCCTGCAGTCCAGGAAACTGAAGCGTGAGGAGCTGTCCGTGTGTCATCTGGTATCCCATTCCCTGTCCTGGAGGACTCTGCTAAGCTAAAAATAAAATATTTCTGTACTGCAGTCCCTGAGTAGCAAAAAGAGGCAGAGGGGAAGGTTGGGAAGTCTGTTTCGTCTGTATTTTTTAAGTTATAAACCTAGCGGTTAGGGTTGGGGGGGGGTCCCCTACCATATAGAAAAATTATATTTTGGGGTTGAGATACCCTTAAGGGAATTTGTTACAGTAAGTTGGAATAGTACATATACCATTAAATGCAATTTAGATGTTTGCAAGCCTTTAAAAAGGATTGCGGTGCTGTCCGGCTTTTGTGATCACACGTATGTTAATGTCTGGGGTACAGTGCAAGTGGGTATAAAGGGGAGGGTTAGGGGCCCATATTACCAGTGGTGGGTAGGCCAATCATAGTGGACCACCTGACTTTCATGCAGACCACCATGGCTGTACAGTATTGCTTATTCCCCATTTGCATGCGCAAAGAAGATTCTGTCGGGACTGTTCATACTCGCGGCAGAGGAGGTGAGCGATTGGGTTAAGTAACTTACCTTCTCTCCTGGCCTCCTGATCGTTTTATTGAAGAACGGGAGGTAAGGCACAGCTCCTTTACCCCCGTTTTTCAATAAAAATAAATGTAACAAACTTTATTTTTTCAGTGGAGATATCCTTTAAGTGTAAAAGTTGTAAAGATAAGAAGGGGTTGGCATTTACCTTATCAGGGGTGGGGGTGGGGGGAAAACCAGCACCGCAAATTACCTTGAAGAATGAAAACACATAGAGTTGTTTGGTATGTTTGTAAAATAAAAAAGTTTAGCAAGAAGCCCCTGTCTTATCCTTATGTATATTTTATATAGATTAGACATTAAGGTATTGTTTTAATGCAGCACAAACGACCTTTTGCCAATAAACAATCTAATTCTTCATTTAGAAAGTTGTGAAAAGTGAGATTTAACATTATAAACTTTGTTTCCTTTTTATAATGATTCTTTTATTGTTTTTTCTGTGGCATTTTTTGAGATAGAAAATTTGGTTTGAGTGATATAACAAGCCTAAGAATATTAATTACAATGAAGGCTTATCGGTACAGGACGTTATGCATGCGTTTTGACACTGCAATGAATATTGTAGGGATTTATATTTAGATGTAGAGTGGGAGGCCGTTCCATCCCTAGAGGCAGAAGAACATATCCTGTACAAAATGTTTCCTTTGATTTTGATTTAAAAGATTGAAAAGAAAAAAGTATACATTTTTAAAACAGATCCCGGCCTTATAGATACTGATGCTTAAAGGGCAAGTCCACTAAAAAAACTATTTGTCTTAAAATGTAGAGATTACCCCCCAAACCCTGCTTTCACATTATGTACAGTTTCCAAAGGACACTCCTGAAATTCTTACCTGACCAGGTCCCTTGCTGCTCCTACTCTGCGCTGCTTCTCTTCCTGGTTGGGTCAGTGACATCACGCCCAAATCGCCTGACAGCCGCAACCAGGAAATTAAAGCGGCTGGTCAGCGCGAAGTCCCCTGCTCTGTTTTTGCTCAAAATGAGCTCGAAACAGGAGGCAGGGGGCGCCACCTAGAGGGAGGGACCAGTAAGGAAGCTCAGGAGCATCTTTGGAAACTGTAAATATGCAAAAAGTGGGGTTTGGGGGTTAATCTACATTTTAGAAAAAAGTTTTTTGCCCTTTAAAAATAATGGGGGTTTATTCACTGAGATTCACTATCCCGTTTATAGAACATGTGCAAAAGTTTTGAAGCAGCATTACACCGTTTAATAGCAGTATTGCACGGTTGTTTAGTGACAGTGTTCTAATTGGGCGAAAATTCTGATTGTGTCGAATTACCACCTTTTCAAAAATTACTGCTAATAATATTTAATGCCTTTGGGGACACTGGCCTTATTGCTTATTTCGGAAACCTTATTCGATATTGGCCACAGAGCCTTGATGGATTATGGTTTTCGGGGGTCTTATTGATCTTATCACTAGCGATGAGAAACTTTCTGTGAAGGACCCCAATATGTCTCCTGTCTTTCATGTAATCCCAAAACAAAGATCTAACATACTCCTAGTTACAAAATTCTCTGTAGTTATTTGCCTCCTTCTCCAGCTCAGCGAGCTTAGACATGCTCACTATGATTTCCCAGTACAGGATTTCCAATCAGCTTTATCTCTCTGTGATAAAAGGAGGAGAGGGAGAGCTTTCTGTACGTTAAATATTTTATTGATCTCACAAAGGTCATCTTAGTTATGAATAACAATGTACAACAACAATGACTAGTTGTACATTGTTGTCTGGTATATCTTATGCCAATCAGATGTCCTAGGACATCGTGTGACCCAGAGAACATTGTTAAGCCCGCCTTGCCTAAGTAGCACACTGAACTCACCAAACCATTGATTTTCCAAGTTCATGTGGACATTAACTAAAGCATATGCACCACGCTCACTATGTACTCACAAACATTCTAAATATCAGCGTATGCTTAAACTACTTTTTTAAAAAAAAACTTCTGCTCTCTGCCTCCTCCCATGGTAAGTGCCCCCGGCACTCCTTCGATTTTGTAAGAGGCGAGCAGCATTTGGGAGTTAAGACATGTGGGAGTAGCAAGGAGTCGACAGTATTGTGCCTAAACATAGGTCCCACAAAGTGCGTTGCGTTTGTCCATTTTGAGCGCATTTAGGACAATGCATTTGTTCCACGTTCTGGTGTGTAATGTGCATTTGTCTTCGTGTGTCCGCATAGTTGTGGTTCTGGCATTTTTGGGAAAATTGACAGAATATTGAAGAAAAGCAAAAAAAAAAAAAAAGCAAAAACAAAGTTTGTCCATGGGTCCATCCGCTTTGGTCTCATGAGTTCCCATGACTATTTGTGATGCTGGACACACAAACCAAAGTCCTGCAAGCATGTGGTTTAAAAAAATGGACCGACCGACCAACAGAAGAGATTCGGAAGCAAATTATATAGTGGGAACGATAATCACGCTTTCCGTTATATCTTAAAAATACATGGCGATTCGCAAAAAAGGAAAATGAACACTATATTAAGACCTAACCCAGAGCAAAAGGACCAAAATGATGGCTTTTTTTAGCACCCAATCGATTGCCACTTTTTGAACGTTCACACTAGTAGGAATAGGTGATGTGGCCACAACTGTGAGCATGCTGAGCGTTGCATGTGCGATTGTTAAAAGAGCGCATTGAATACGAATTTTTTGTGCAATCGCAAGTAAATATCGAATTCTCAAATCCACAAGTAAAATGTCTATTATACCAATACGCGAGTAAATATCGAATATCGAATCCGCGAGTAAAATGTCTATTATACCTATACACGAGTAAATATGGAATTCTCTAATCCACAAGTAAAATGTCTATTATACCAATACGCGAGTAAATATCGAATTCTCTAATCCACAAGTAAAATGTCTTAAATACGAATTCCTCTATCACAAGTAAAATGTTCTATTACCTATACGCGAGTAAATATCGAATTCTCTAATCCACAAGTAAAATGTTTATTATACCAATACGCGAGTAAATATCGAATTCTCTAATCCACAAGTAAATGTCTATTATAACAATACGCGAGTAAATATCGAATTCTCTAATCCACAAGTAAAAATGTCTATTATACCAATACGCGAGTAAAATACGAATTCTCAAATCCACAAGTAAAATGTCTATTATACCTAACACGAGTAAATATCGAATCTCTAATCACCAAGTAAATGTCTATTATACATATACGCGTAAGTATCGAAATCGAATACGCGAGTATAATGTCTATTATCACCTATACATGAATGTCTATTATACCAATACGCGAGTAAATATCGAATTCTCGAATCCACAAGTAAAATGTCTATTATACCAATACGCGAGTAAATATCGAATATCGAATCCACAAGTAAAATGTCTATTATACCAATACGCGAGTAAATATCGAATTCTCAAATCCACAAGTAAAATGTCTATTATACCTATACACGAGTAAATATCGAATTCTCTAATCCACAAGTAAAATGTCTATTATACCTATACGGGAGTAAATATCGAATTCTCTAATCCACAAGTAAAATGTCTATTATAC